>JAPHDB010000271.1:0-121098 GCA_030772735.1 Fusarium sp. MBC 181 | reverse complement strand
CTATAAAAGAAAGAAATTAAAAAAAAAAAAGAGAAAAAAAAGAAAATAAGGTTATAATTCACAGATGCGAAACCATCAGACACAACGACGACCGGACATTGGGCCCAATCGAACCTACCGCCGAACCTACGATCCTCCTCCTCCTCCACCTCTACCTCCTTCTGAACTTACTACCTCTTCTGAACAATCTTTACATACTAACCTTCTTAGGCGGAATCTTTTTGCTGGTTGACACAACTACGTAAATGAACTCCAACCATTGCCGCACAAGCCTAGACAAGGTTACTGTCATTCCTCTCGTTGCTGCCCGTCATCTTCTTTTTGGGATTGTGGAAGCTCTATATATATATATTACCCTGGGTCCGAGTCCGAGACGGTAATCTTTGTCGCCAACGCACAAACAAGGAGTGCGGGCGTGTACTTGCACAAGGCATCCCATATTGGGGTCTATCTTGACAGGCACTGGAATATAACCGTCATGGGCCAGACTTTTGATCGGATTGACAGACAAACTTGTACAAAATTTCGGCGTTGTCTGGTTCTTTGTTTTTAAGCCGCCTCCCTTAACACAGAAGATTACCACCAATTGTCACGGTAGTGCGTGGCAGGTTTTTGACTTGAACGTCCCAGCTGATCCGTTTCGTTTACCCTATACTTATATAGATCGACACGATGGCAATGTTGAAGTTCCTCCGGAGGCCTCTCCACGCTCAGAAGAAGAATGGTTTGTATAAAAAGTGTCTATATAGATGCCTGATGAGTCCCGTGTGGCTCAGGCGATTACCAATGCGAACCAGATCCCCAACAAATCTTCCTCGTCCACCTCTGTTCGACAGCCCTTTCTTTGTGTGTCCCAGGCGCAAGTCACCAACACGCCTTGGCCAAGTTCTGGGAGACTTGGGATTGATCTGGACATGCCCTATATACATGCTGGCCTGTTGACAGCAATATCGATTTAAGTCTATTCCAACTCGAGGATATGGAAACTGCCAGGCTAAGCCAAACATGGTCCTTCCACAGAGGACATGGAAGATGATACCGAGAAATATACCGATGGATAAAAAGTGCGGCCAGCAGTGTTGGAGAGTTACAACTGTTCGGGGTTTTTGAAGGACCCATCGACGCAGGGCCTCCCACGAAACGCCCAGCTTTCTTCCATCCCTCCCGCCACCATTCGAGTATGAAAGCAATTTCATCTACTTTCGAATGTTTCATGAAACTATACAAGATGGGCGCAATGACTTTCAATGAATATGAATGGGAGTTGATGTTTGATATATACACCATCGAGAACTTCGAAAGTCAGATACCCCATCTGCGATCCATCGCTTCACTTGTGTAAAGCGTTTTGCGGTTAGTATATACACCCTCGGGGACTCGAAGTTGTTGCTAATCTCTTTTATAGATCCTTAAGCTGAAGACGGACGTTTTCGAGATCACTGAGTTTGGATACATTTTCTCAGGCGATGACCTCACCGATCTGTAAGCATGTCCAGGAACCGATGTGCTCCACTACCATAAGAAAGCAAGACAATCTCAAAACCACAGATACGCAAGACCACTTACTTCTCGTCCGGGTACCTTCACGCAAAGATATTAAAGAGACCCAGGAGCAAAACAATACCCTTATAATAAATAGCTCAGAGGACAAGTGTCACGATGAGCTGAAGTCCGATGCGCTCGAGCTGCCGCAAGAACAGCCGCTTAGAGCAGAGATGTTCGCGGCAACGGAGTTCTAACGATCCTTCACCAGAGTATATATTATGTTATATTCACGCTTCGTCGCCACATACCACTGGACAACGGCAAGTACAATCATTGCCTGGTAATCTCAGTCTCATAACTGCAAGTGGTTCAGTATCTAACATTCCTGAAACACAGTCAGCTCGTGTGGCATATATATAGATGTCCATGGAACCTTTTGGCGGTGCGAGACCATGAACGACCATTTCGCACAAGTCGTTGCACGAACCAATCCCATGACACTACCAGTACCCGAGCATTACGTGAGCACCAAGAAAGTTCAGGCATCATGGTTGCCTCCTGCTCCTTTCTACGCACCCCCAAAGCTGAGAGACAATGCTCCCTCTCCCTCGGGAGACCAGCCTCGTCAGACCCTTCTAAGCCTCGAACGAATGCTTCCTCACCCTCGAGGACTACTGGGAAAACGATGAACGATACAAGGATCTACGCGAGACTTGGGACGAAGGAACCGCTGCAGAGAAGCTCAGGGGCAGTTCAGCATGCGATCGCTGCAAAGAATTGCTGATGAACAAACCACGTCAAGAATGATCACGACTTGTTCGCCATGTGTCGCGTCAGCCAACTAACCGACCTTTGAGTCACCATCCCCAATTCATATACAAGGTCTCTTTGTATACTAAAAAAGGCGATGGCGGAAACGACTAGGCTGTTCTTGTTGGGCCGCCTCTCCCAATTCCCGTCCAGACTCTCCACCATTCTGGTGCGCACTTGGACGTGAGTGAGGGATGGCTCAGTGTACATACCCTATACCTCGAAATTTGCGTCTGCGGAATCACGAAGGCAGATAGAAACAAAGTTTTAACAGGCATGTTCAACGGCGATGAAGAAAACACGACAATGTTCAGTGGCAGGATGCAGCCCAACAACGCCCACACTCATCACATGGCACCATCACCTATATATGCTGTCCCTGAGGGAGACTCCCTCACCCTCTTCTATATATCGCCGGGCTCTTTTAAAGTTACCAGCTTTCCACAAAGAATCTCTGAACAGAGCCTGGACATTGTGCTGGCTGTTTCCTCACTAACTGGCTAAGGGTGAATATCAAGCAGGTAATTGCAAGAATCCCAATAACATCAGGCACTTGATCTTCCGAGACAGGCCTTTCGGCAAAGGCATTTGTGATCGATGTTCCTTGTGCAAAAAGCACAAAAGACGAAAGGCAGCGATACAGCTCCTATCAGAAATAAGACAAAGAAGTTATATAATATGCAGAGCGCAGCAGACGCCAAATACAACAAGAGCAGAACTGGGTGATACACGGAAGAAGAGTGGCAGGCGTACCGCAATCGAGAGAACGCCTATGCTCTAATTACCTTCAGATGGGTTTCTTTACCTTCAGATGGGAAGCAAACCTGTTGCATTTGTGGAGATAAAGGACATATCCGGTCAGGAAACGGAAGCTGTCATATTTTCTCGCTCCCACCCAATACCCTAAGTTGCCTTGCGAATGTAAGACGTTATACCCAACTTTCGACTGCTAGGGATGTGGACAAATCCCGACTACGCCTCAGAAACAAAGCAAGACAAGACAAATAAGGACATGGCGGCCTTCTACGAAGCCGTTATGCAGGCTTATATTGGATTATACCATCCAAGCTTACGCTCCGCAAGTAACCATCATGTTGATCATATTTTCCCTCTCGACTCCTACGCGTTAGTAGGGGAGACGAAAGAATTGTTCGAAGACTGGCCTCCACACCTTGCCCATCGACTTGTACGCCAGAAGAGATGTTCCAAGTGCTGGTCCACCGAAACTGAGTATTTCGCAATCCTCGACGCAGTCGCTCCTTCTCAGGAGGCTTTAGCTGACGAAACTGGATCGTACCTCGAGGCCACCGCACGCTCGTTCGCTGTCGCCTAACAGCAACGCAAGCCACCAAAGTAGCGACCGAGGACCATTGTTTCATATGCTCTGAGGTCATGGGCAATGAGCGACGAACATACACGTGCGCCTTCGGTGCTGTAGAGGCAACGTAACCCAACCTCCCCGACAGCCCCAACCCTGAAATCTTAGGGGAATGAGATCGATTCGAACTACTATAAATTGAAGGCCCCTCAAGAAATCCTCGATGAAGTGCCACTCGTTTGGTTGTCGCGCGTCCAGAATTCATCGTCTACTTCCCACACATGCTCAAATTCGTCCAACTGTCAAAACTGACAGCTTTTATCGGCCCGGTAGCATGCGCTTTATATATTAGATTTATATATCAGAGGTCTGTTAACTCTGATCTCGCCAGCCCATAGCACGACCAAATATTATCGTCCGCCGGAGTGAACACGGGGTCAAAGCAAGGGGACGAGTACGACACGAGGAAGCCACAAAGGCACGCTGACCATGGTACTGGAGCTTTGCCAGCGTTGATGTGGTTGGATGAAACTGCTAAGCAAGTTTTTAGAAGAAATCTTTCAGTTCAAGACCCAAACACAAACCCTGGCCAAGTATCTTGGGCTTTCAGTCCTCCCAATGTTCAGAATCTTTCCTTAACCCTTGGGTATTTAACTCATATATATACTCTGAAACGTACCGTCGGCAGCATCGAGTCAGACCAGCATGCTGGGCTGTGGCCGCCCTCAGCTGCGGTGATCGTGTTGGGAATATACCGGAACAGCCAGGAACACGTGGGCTGCACCGACGACCAGTGGTATGACATTCTTGTTGACTAGGGCAGCGATGACCTCCGCAAGTCGTTTCTGGAGGATAAGGGTAAAGGAGAGATTCCCATTTACAACTGTGAATCTCGAACTCGCCTACACAAACTGGGAATTTGGAATGGCATGATCCAGAGGTAGCACCTTGAAGCTGACTATTCAGTCGTTGTTCCAAAGAACGGTTACAGGAAACAGGACAAGAGATGAGAGATCCCTTATATTGCTTGTTTCTGACAGCAATAACAAAAGCCGAGCAACAGCCCCCTTGCCTAAGACCTTTGACCTGCGCCCAACGTCTTCTCTAGGTATATTGCGTCGCTTGCGATTTTATGCGTATTAATATACGAGTCCTATCGGCCACCTTGGTGAGAACCGCGAGATATGGTGCAGCCTAGCCTGGGCTCCGCACCAGTGCTCCCCAATCCTCTGCGAATGCGAGCAGGATATCTGCGTTTTTTGAAGACAAATTCATGTCAGCATATTCCGGCTCCGAATACTTGACTACGAGATAGTGCTATATATTATAACCCTTTTCTCGGGGAAGACGCATTTCACTTCACAAGCACCCGAACCAAGGACTGCTTTGTCGAACTTGAATCGTATGGAAAGTTAATAGCCGTCGAAGTCCGGTCTGGTTCCATATCTTCGACAGGCCATACAGCGTTGGTTCCTATGATTTTCAGTGGGAGAATATCTACAGCAATTTTCACTTGAAGAATACATTGCACCAACATGTTATATGTTATTCTAAGCTGCCAGCTTGAGACGAGGTTTACCTTCTCGCCTGTAACGCAGTGTAGTGTAAGCTGATCACTGTTTAAAGGATCTCTACTGACGATATACACAGATGATACAGACTATGGCAAGCGTTTCGACTGGGAAGCTTTGCCTGTGACGTCTTGGGGATGGTGCAATCCGTGGAAATGCAAAGTTTCCGTGTCCTTTTGAGACATGCAGGGCCGCCACCACACCGGCCCCCGATTCTACTCTGCAAGAAAGCCGAGCAGAAGTCGTCCGCTGTGAGTGGACGGCTCATGGCGAGAGAACGCTAGGTAAACATGATGGTCAATATTTTCGACGGTCCTACTCGTCTTGCTTTCTGACACCTCGCAGGAGTTGAATGATCCAAGTCCAACTCCCACAGGGGAGAGAACATCGATCGGCCACATTTTAGCATACAACCTACGACTCTAGCACTTATACTGATCTTATGTCTCCTGTCATTGTTGATACCTTTCAAGAATAAGTCTGATTTGCTGTCGTCCTTGGCCTTTACCTGGTGTGCAGCCATTCAACCACTTCTATCTGTCTATTCTCATTTCGGCTTATTTCGCGTCACTCCAAGGCTTGAAACCATCTACGATATCATCCCTGTTCTGCCGATATATCATATTTTGTATACGAAGACCACAACATGGAACACCGAATACGGCTGTTAATATATACATAGAGGCCTATTGCCTCAATCTCCAAAATGGCCCAGTCAACGTCATTCCTTCGAAGGAGGAGATGCTGCTGGGCAACTGGCCATCAGCTGGAGCAGCCAATGGTGCGGTGCCAGAAGGTGCGCCGCAAGTTATCATCTGAAGACGCCCTCAATCACCTACAAGAACATACAGTCTTGGGTGTCTGGGTGGCCTATTCCAGACAGAAGCTGGTATTCAACATCAACAGTCCAAGGAACCGCGCTAATCTCAGCAACGTTGGTGCCCACTACAGAAGTAATGAGCATAGTGCTTTTTGACACATGTTCCTCTGATCCTGTTCCACGTGGGTGAACCGCGTCATTCCACTCCATCAGATGCCCAAGGCAGTACGTTAACTGTTTACAATTCTCGGATCAAACGGCCCAAGAATATATGAGTTCAGAGTCTTATGACATGAATGACGATGAAAGTCCCTCGAGGAATTTGAAGAAGACATGGACCAGATTCAAGGGACAGAAGAGGATCTGGAATGTCTGTAAGAAAAACACTATGCAGAGCTAGTCGTTCAAGACCCAACAGACCTTTTCTCAGAAGAGAACCGGATTCTGATTATAGCGAGGAATACCCAATACCGGGGATGGTAGAAACGAGGACGAGACGCCAACTGATGTCTGCACTGGGTTTTGCAGGAACGAACACGAAGTCATCGGGAACAAAGGCCAGGGGACGATACGGCACGCCAATGTCGCATGTGGATTGTCCATTCAAAGATTTATACTATATACTCACGAGCGACTTTAGTTGGACTTTCTATGCAGGGTATCAGATTCTCAGGCAGATCTACAAAGATATGCAACTGTGTCGTACAATGCGAACACCACAGACTCTTCAACGCGATGGAGACGTGGAACCTATACTTCTCCAGCAAGGTTCAAAAGCAACATTATATATACATGCCCCAGGAGCCCGACCAGTCGACTGTTGTCAGACCCGACACTCGAATGCGCTTCAGTGCCGAGTAGCCTTTCGCCTATCTTCCCGAACAATATGTGGCTTTTCATCATATTCAAGGTGACTGCGTTGAACATCGGCAACGAGATGTCCAGAATCCCGATTATTTTGAACGATCAATTTGTCTCGGGGTAGTTCATAGAAAGATATTCTTCGGAATGATTATAAATCTGGTTTCAATATATATAGATACGGCAGCAAACGATTCCTTCTTTCTAAGGAGAGATACCGCTAAAAATGCTTTGACTTATACTGTTCTGCTTCGTCAAAGTCAATATCGCTCAGACATGCATATATCCACCCAAGGCCAGGCATATTGACAAGAAGCCGGTCAGCGTGTGGAGTGGCGACAAAGTCATGACCTTCACTGGTCATGATACCCCCTCAAAAGTCAGAGTTCGATTGTTGCCTCGCACAAGAACATTTGAGTTCAATTCGAGAATTCACAGGGCCTGCAATCGAGGTTTCAAAGACTACATTCCACGTTGGAAAAAGGAAATTCAGGGCCTGGCCGGCAAAGTACAAAGCAGCAATGACATCAGTCCCGCCAGCTTTCCAAAAGTATATATATTTGTGGTTGTCTCTCCCTTTGGATCGACTCAATCTGTTACTCGTACCCGTCACCCAAGGGCATGCTGGGGAATGTACAGGAGCCATATTCAGCGGAGCTCTGCAGCCCAGACAGCCGAGCGAAGAGAACAGTGCAGAGCTAGGTTCGTGACTACACAATTGTCTGCTTGCCATCTTCCTTTGGGTCTGGCTCTCCCACACTCCTGGGTCAATGGTCCAAAAGCCTTGGCCAGTGCGCGCACCATCGGGATGTTCATCTAACCGCCTCTGTAGTGCCCACGAGGAATGGAAATTCCACTCAGTACGCATTCACTACGGACTATGACACGGGTCTTTGTTGCGAAAACTTCCTCAAAGCGCATGCCGACAGTGTCACTTTGAGAGAGTATACCAAAAAAAAAAAAAAAAACATTTTAGCCTGGCTGGAGGTAAACGAGAATCGTCGAACTAAACGGTACCATCAGCACGTTGAGGAATCCATCTGGTCATCTCCCTGGACTTCACTATATTATACTCCGAGTATCAACGCCGACAACTTGTGACCCACTTCTCCCACGAGAGATGTTAAAGTGTTGACGACCGGGATATCGAACTTCAAGCGACACCATAGAGTCAATCGATCTCCTTAACACGCAACTCCACCGATTGGGGGCTGGTCTCGGGTGCAGGAATACAGTCGGTCTCCGAAGAACTTCAATATATACGCAATTGTGTCTGACTCGGCGATGATGACCGTAAATACCTCTGGTTAAGAACGTCGCCATGTCGGTGGAAATAATGGAGAAGACGGGAACGGGACCCTGGCTCCACGACCATCACCGGGGGTCGTGGTTGAGGAAGAAACAAGGGATCCTACTGATGATTTACTACCGCAGGAGATCTTAAGACGACTTGACAAGCTCCCGAGGGAAATACTTCTGAGAGAGTTGTACAAGACAAGCACTGGGCTAAGCTTAGGCATGTCTCCTGGGACCTCGATTTGAGACATCCAGAACCTATTATGGACGAATGTTCGGTGGCTTGAGGACACCCAGGAGACCTCTACCGCTAGATTCTCCAAGAAATACCAACGATTACTCTGACTTCAAATGCGTTGTTCGCTATGCATCCACAAGTACATGTCGATGCAATTTTCGAGGTCAAGTTTCGCATTCGCATCGGCTCTTTCTTCGATAAGAGCACTAAACATTCTGCTCTACTCCATAACAACGATATATGGTATCTTAATTTTATTTCTTTATCCTTCTACAACGACATCGAACTCTCGAGAAGACAGTGAACCTTTTCTTACATTTTCCTCACCGATTACGTCCTCGACTATGTCTCTGACAATTCTTTTTACAACAGAGGATTATAATCTCTAATCAAGATGTTCTATAGAACTCATCGTCGAGAAGATCAAAGGAACGTATATTATATCATAGCTGTTTCCATGAGAAAGTTTCATCAGAACAACGCTTTTGGCTGTTGGGAGCCACAGCTACCTTTCCGAACGAAGCGGGCGATACATCACTTGACGCATTACGACGCAGATGATCACAATCGGGAAGAGCCGATGGCTCGCGCGAATGTTTGCAACATCGGTTGTTTGTTGAGTCCGTCCCCCATTATATATATATATGGGCCAAGAGTTCGCAAAACCTCCATCACAACATGAAAGACCTTCTCGCCAGCGATGGTAGCTTAAGCGAGTCTATCGGTCTTGAGGACACTGCCATCAATCGTTGAAAACCAAGATCAAGGCAGCTGTAGCAGCAGTTTCGGTCACCGCTACTCTTGTCAAGTCCTTCATAAAATCTCTTCACAAGTCTGTTTGGTCTCCATTGCAACCAGGATTCATGCCAGAAATAGAAACATTACTATATATACGAGCATCCCAGATTTGTTCTTTACAAATGACATGGGTACTGGGAAGACGAGGTTGTCCCCGTCTGCCGCCTCATCAGCCAAGCATTGGAAAGATTGTGCATGTAAAGAGAGGGCATGGAAAGAGAGGGTTCACACCCGAAGCACGACAGCTGCCTTCAAACGGAATAGCCCACGTCGACGAACTTGCTTCACTCCCACCGCTCTTGTTTTCTTATATATGGCAAGCTCAGATTTAGGAGTCACCTGACAAGAATGCTGCATTCATAAGCTTCCCGAACATAACGAAGAGGCACATAGCAAACCTCTCTACTGGATGCTTCTCCGTGCTTGTATATAAAGAGATGCAGTCAGACGCTCGGGATGATCCTCGCGAATTGTAGGGGAAAAGCAGCATGTCCTTCAGTATATATACCACGAATAAGTACCGACGTCTAAAGCCTGTTACGAAAGGTCCAGCATTTGAACTGGGAGAACAGGTCAGTAGAAGACTCTCATATACTAGAACTTCTTACTCATGGCCTTTTAAGATCAAAATCACCGACACAGTTGTCATGGCCCATCGGAGTACCTTCTTCGCGGAGACGACCTTATTGCCGTCTCAGAACATAGAACATCGGCTGCGAGATAAAGCAGAAGCACAGTTGCGTTTGTATCAAGCCATTCGGTCATCCTGGGTCATTGCCCGATATAAATCTACCCCAACAGTCCCAGTGCCAACACCATGGGTGGTTCCCACCCTATGAGTATGCCAAGCGCAAATCCAACCAATTGGGGGCGTATGGCACTTCTGATCTTTATATTACTACTATATTGGGGCTTTAGTAGCAGAAAGGACTCAGTAACTCACGGACTATCAGTACTAGCACGATATAAACAAAATACTGAGAATAGAGTAACCTTGTATCTAACGCAGGATACATTCACAAAGGACTGGCTGTCCTCAAAAACGAACCATAGAGAAGAATGACGGCAATCTCAAACTGCAATTTACACCTGCACGACAGTACCACCAAACAAAGCCTACTGCAAGATTCATAGAAACAAGAACCACAGATCTTTCTTCCCAGTAAAATGGTTGGTCCATCGGGATGGCCAGCTTCTGTTGTCGTCAGCGAAAGCGACTAGTTCTATTTGCACTGCAAAGGGTTGAAGAAGAATGCACGAAAGTAAGTTTGCCGTTCCTTTACCGACCCGTTGCTGACAATCTATCCACCTACAGTCCTGCTCGGAGTCTCGCAACCGTACTAGAATTTTGTCTAGCAACATAATTGAATTCACCACTATATTATCTTGAAGTCACCCCGACTCGCACCATCTCGAATCTCTGTGCGAGAAAAGGCCAAGGCTATTTTGAACAGCACTGGCTCAATCAAGCTTACCAATCAAAAGAAGGATGGCGATCCAGCACTCCCGTATATATGTGAAAACCGAAAAGGCCAGTATCGCAAAAATGAAGTCACTTCATTCAACGGTGTTGCAACGTCAACCTTGCCCGGTGCGATCGCATTTTACTCCTGTCTCCCAACACATCAACCCCAAGATCCTTTAGGACTACCCCCAAGCTTCGGTTCACGTTAGACGTGAGAAGTCGGTTCATTCTCCATTCACATATTTATTATATACCCTTCAAGGCTTGGCTCAGCTTGACTGGATGAAGGCAAACTCAACCAGTTTATCATCTGCAGAAAAGCGGGAACTGAGATACATCATATCTTCTCAGAGAGAAGGATGACAAGGGCAACAACTATACCAGCTCAGCGACAGCGCACTTGGCCGCCGCCGCCGCCATTCAAGTTGATCCTCAACTCAACCTTCATCTTATATGCCATAGACGCACAGATGCATCAGTAAGGCCTGATCGGTGCAATCGCCCGACTATGAGGCATACAATCTTTACAACCCACCAGAAAATGGGACATCATCTTTTTTCTCCTTATGATACATCGGCGGATTTGCTCTCAGGCAGGTGAATCATACCTATATACCAACCGCGTCCCCCGCTGAGGAAGAGCAAATCGGCTTTGGCTCATAGGAAGGCTACAAATGCTCGCATACCTTTTCAAGTTCAAACGCCAACAGATGAAGCACTTGTCTCGTTGTTCTCGTCACCGGGTGTGGCAAGGAATTGGATCTCAACTGCGAACTCTGCGTCTTGTTCGTCGACGACAGCGACAGCGATTCCACCCTCGACGAGATGGCCATGCACTTGGCAGAGCTTCACCGAAGACGAAGGGATCGCAACCACCCATCCAACACCTTGGAACAGTCTACCAAGACACCTTCCCAAAAGAGAGGTCTGCGAAGAGACAGGCCAACATCAGCATCCTATATATCATAATGCTCAGCGAGCGCCACGTTTGGAACGACGGATGGGAGAACACCTTTGTGGAGACAACTACCCTCTTTACACTCTTGACATCCCAGTCTCACGGACCGCTCGGTAACAGTACTATCAAGTTGGTGCCCGACGTCAAATATATATATTATAACAACCCCAATTAGCAAATGCTGAACTGAGCTCGGTATCTCTTTTATATTACTACTATATATACATGGGGAGGTCGAGACTGTTGGCCCCCATTTTACACTGCTCCAAAGTTCACCACAGGCGTGGTCCCCTCGTCAGGGAGCATTTCGCCTACGAATCTGTGGGGAGCACGCTACAAATGGAGACAGAGACAGTAAGCTTCCAATTTGGTCAAGCTAAACCTGCTGGACAATACAGCCCCTATATATTTCTCTTGGTCACACCCGAGTCAAGCACTTAGAAGCTTCTGAACCAAGTTTCTGAAGTTCTACACTCATAATTTCAGGAGCAAAGGGGGTGTTTGGTGAACATCACAGACCCCATACATATTACCGAGGAAGATACGACATCGAGTACCAACCGTGGCAGTGCAAAAGTATCAATAGACACCTTGTTTCTTGCTTGCCCTTACGCCGCGAGAAATACAGACGTGGAGGGCGAAGACAACGACGGACGTGCTCTCCGTTTTCCTCCCCTCCTTTCCAATGAGGAGAATTGTAACGCGCAAGGCCTAGTGGGCAATGAGTTTTTCGCCGCAAGGACAGTAAGGACCAATCATCTTGAGCTTGGTGATATACCAGTTCCTCTTTCCAGGACAATACATTGTGTCTTATATATATCGGCGACATCAGCTAAACTCATTTCAACTGATGCACTACTTGTGCGCTTGATACAAGCCATTCTAGACCTCCCTCTCTCTGCTTACCAGGGTAAATTGCCGTTGTTTTCTCTATATATAATTGCTTGCTTGAGGGCTGAGCTATTATATACGAAAGGTCGGCCTCCTGCAACTTGCAATTGTGTCAACCAAACCATCTGTACTATAGCCCCAAAACAGGCAGCTATGACTCGCCGTCAGTATCGGCATCCATCATCGAGAAGCAATCTCGGTTTCAAGGGCCGCAGCATCAAGCACTGATGTCCTTGTCGCTACGTTCCAGTCATCTAAGGGGCTACAGGCAAGCCGAGCATGCCGGAATGGCATCTATAAAGACATTGTAACAGGTCTCAACTATATTCCAGGAAATCATCATTCCTAACAATTATATCTTATAGATCACCAGGCACCAAGCATTATAGCCTAGCACTATCCCGAGACTGAAGGATAACGTTTAACTTTTCCCTCATCAGGTCCAAGCTGTTGCGGCAGCTTTATATACTAAAGAGTCTCGACCCTACTCCAATATTGGAAAGGCCAGAAAATGCAATTGGGGAGAGTTAAAGTTTATATCGTCAGAGAAGTCCAATCCGAGGCATCAATGACCCAGAGATTGCCCGACTACTTCCTGTCTCAGATCAAAGCTGAAGTCAATCGAGACTGAATCAATGGTGTTTTACAAGGTCTCCATCATAGGTATGTTCTCCCCGAGCATGGGATAGCCCATCATTATACTAACATGTTTCCAGGAGCCCCATCGCACGAACATATGCAAATGGCAGTATGGCTACACACGAACGCCTCAGGATATATGAGCTCAATGAGAGAAAGTTCTATTTATAGACAAGAAGTCACTCTGGATGGAGGGAGTCTTAAATGTATCATAATGAATAAAATATTACTTATTCATGCGTTCATAGAATTCATGACTATATACCAGGACCGTTATGGCAATTTACCAATTTTTACTCTAAGCCTCTTGCTTGCGCTGGCCCTCAATCTCAACACCAGTAGCATGGCTCTCCTCAACATAGCGCTGCTTCTCATCACGGGCCTGGTCGAGCTCCTCGACGTGCTTGTTACCGTGAAGACCAATCTTGTACCAGGGTAGCTCGAAGAGCTCATCCATGCTTTCGAGGCTGCGACCGCTAGTCTCGGGAACGGAGAACCAGACCCAGACACCACCGACAAAGGTAACGGCGGCGAAGCACCAGAAGGTTCCCTTGGGGGAGATACCGCCCTTGGAAACGGCGAGAAGCATGTTAGGCACAGCGCGGGAGTTACCGTACTGGTTGGCGAAGTGAAGAGTCATGGCCCATGATGTAGCGAGAGCTCGGATACGGAGAGGGAAGAGTTCGGCGGTGAGGAGGTACTGCATGGAGTTCCAGCCGAGAGCCCAACCGAAACCAGAGACGTAGATCATAGCGATAGCACCGCGGGAAGCACCCTTATCAGCGGCGGGAAGCTCGAAGTCCTCAACAACACCAAGCTGGGGAATCTTGGTGAGGAAAGCAGCGACGTAGATCATAGCAATGGTCTGCAGAGAAATACCGATGAGAAGAGCGCGCTTTCGGCCGATGACATCGACGAGGAAGAGAGCGCAAATGACAGCGGCGATGAGCTTGACGATACCGAAGACAGCGGTGACGAGAAGACCCTCCTGCTTACCAACGATACCCATGATCTTGAACAGATCGGGAGCATAGAGGGTGATGGAACCAGCGCCGGACCACTGAGAGAGGAACTGGACCATGGAAGACATGTAAAGACGGTAAAGGTTGGAGGGGACAAAAAGGAGCTCCTTGACCTTTCCGAGGAAGCCAACACCCTTGGTAGCCTCAAGCTCGTGGTCAAGAGCGGCTTGGATCTCGGCAACCTGGCGGAGGACGTAGTCGCTCTCGGGGGACTGTTGACGAAGACGGCCGAGAACACGAGCTGCTTCGTCGGGCTTGCCTTCTTTGACGAGATATCGGGGGGACTCGGATTGGAAGAACATGAGGAGGAAGATGAGACCGGACATCATGATGTGAAGACTGGTAGGGACGAGCCATTGGTTGTGGGTGTGGTCGGACATGTTGAGATGGCAGCCGTAGTTGGTGAAGTAGGCAAGGACGATACCGATGTAAACAGCGCCCTGGTAAAGTTAGACATGAATAGAATGCGAGTGAGAGAAGTGACATACTGTGAACATGCAAGAGCAGAGACCACGGATGGCGGCGGGAGCAATCTCGGCGATGTAGACAGGTCCCACGACAGGAGTCTGTCCAACACCGAGACCACAGATGAAGCGACCAGCGTAGATGGCACCGAGGTTTCCGTTGACACCGCCAACCATGAAGATGACAATACCAAGAGCCCAAAGGGAGCAAAGAACACGAGTAGCCCAAATACGACCGATGCGATCACAGATCAAGAAAGCGCTGCGCCAGTCAGTAACCAAATCCACATCTACCAAAGTAGGAGTCAAAGAACTTACATCAAAGCACCACCAACAGAACCAATCTGAACCATAGCAGAAACATTGGCCTTAATATTAGCCTGTTCCACCTCAGAATAACTCTCATAGTTAATCTTCTCCTGGAAATCCTTGCTGTTGAAAGATCCAGAGATGAGACCCTCGTCGATACCTCGTGCTGCGCCGAGGAGAGCAAAGGATACCACGGCGAACCAGAGTCTCCAGTTGAAGACGCCAGCTGGCTCGCCCAGGTCTTTGAGCTTGAAGATGTTGACGGGTTTCTTGACGCCTCCTGCCATTGTTGCGGTTGTGGTATAAGGATGAGGGGATGAGTGAGACCAAAAGAGTGGTGAGGGTTCGAGGTCTTTATACAAAGATGGATGCTACTATGTACGTGACTATAGGAATGGGGAAGGGTATGTGCAGTCTCTTCCCCATGGGTTCCCCCACGAGTTTCCCCCCGTTACACCGACTATCACTTAGTTCCCCAGACCCAAAAACAAGATACAATACGAAGATCTTGACTCTCTTCTGTCAATGGACATCGTCTCTCCTCCAATAGCGGAGACCCCATTTCAAGCGCTCCTCCACCCTCCACGTTAAAAACGGTGGTAGCCCCGTGGAGAAGATGGGGAAAAGCTCTGACTAAAATTAATCCTGGATCTCAAATTTGTTCGCCGAAAGCCTCCCCTTCCCTGCATCAGGCTAGGTCAAACCTCCCCCCCTCCTAGTTGTCTTCGACGTCAGTATGCACTTGTACAGGTGCCGCGCCAAGTATCTTAATAGGGCGCCCGCCCAGCCACTACAGCGCAAAAACACGTTCTGCCAAGAGCCAAGGTAGATCGAAGCCGGCTGGGCATCAGCCATTAATTGGAGAGACCATTTAATTCCCGTTATTAAATCCCCAAGCCAAGAAACTTCAACGAGCCTCCAATAACAAAACACCACATAGCAAGAATAAAACACAGAGATATTGGAGGGCACAGTAAGAAGCATGAAAACAACCATAATTCTAAGCGACGCTTAAACAACGGGTCTAGATCTCATCTCCGCAATCATGCCACTTTCTCTGGTGAGACACGTCCCCAGAAAAGTTCCCCGCGTGCTGATCTTGGGCCACCGTCCGTGTGTGAGAGAGCATGAACAAACAATTAAGCTTGAACTTGTAGCTTAAACTCGCCATGGGGTGTGAATCGGACCGGTTTATTCTCTGATGGCCGAGGTATTTCTCCACTAGATGTTGAAGGATCATGGGAAGTGGGAGGAACCGGGTGGATCCAAGGCGTGGATGACTTGAGATGGATGACATTTCAGAGCTTTTTCGCTGGTGCCTAGTTCGACAACGGATACGACCCTGGTCTAAGAGGTTTAATAATAATTCCGTTTACATGATCCATGGGGAATGCTACGTTGTATATGGATACTCGTATATTGTTCAGAATACTTCGCATAGGATCAAACGAAAGCCTGTTCTCAGATGAACAAGAAACCGATGAACACATTGACTTCTTCTTGTATTGTTCTCACGTTCATTAAAATATTGTACAATATGAGTCTCGGTAACAAAAGTCCCGAAGTTCGCTCGGATGCTCTTTTAACCCCCGAGGAGATATCTACCCCAGACGCCTTCTCACAGTGAGTGACTAGACAGGCGTGGGAACGGACCCCGTCTTGCCTGTCCAGGCTAACTAAAACTCGCTTCCGTACCTACGATGCAACTATGTTTCGGTTCGCCTTCCCCAATATGGCCATGAGGAGGCGACTTGAACCTCGAATGCCCCATCAAGAAAAAAAGATGTTGGAGCAAAGAATAAATTTGCATGATGAGGAGCAATCGCATGATGCGTGGGGCCTACGTCCAGTATCGTCCCCAGATTCGATACTCCTCCTCCGTACCGCGAAACTGGAACTGAACTTGTGTAATATCCTCGAATCCTTCTTTGATCTGTGGTGCTTTAAACCTGCTTGCGAAACCTGTAAATGCCATCTTGGGTAAGACAGGTCTGGCTTCGGGGTTCAGCGATTCATTCAGCGCCCGCACAGCATTGTTGTGCTCGCACACTTGGAGAGGCGTCTTGAACCACACGCAACGGATAGAAATGCCGAATTTCTTGGCAAGCTCTACCCAAACGGTCCTGGTCTCTGGATCGGCGTTGGTGTTGTCTGCAAGCATCCTTGTTTAGCGCCGTGAGGGGGTGGGATGGGGTAATGTCAAATTTGGGGAAACGCACCTATCGCGACAGAGGTTCCCTCTTGGAGATGTTCCTTCGCAGCCTGCACGCACTTGTCGCGAGTCTTGAGCTGGTCCTGGTTGACACGCGCATACCCCAAAGGCTTGAGGGATTTCCAGTAGAACGTACTCTTCCCAGCACCTGGTGGCCCACAGAATAAGATGATGTCCTTGTCGTTGGTTTTGCTAAATGTCACCGCGGAGCTCCCCGATTGAGCATCGTCGTTGAAGGGATGCTCGGCGAGGTCGAATTCACGAGCATAGCTCCGAGTTTTCTCGCCCAGAAAGAACTCCTCGGGGGTAAGATACCTGATCCCCACGTTGTGAGCAAAGTTTCGATCCGAGCAGCTAAAGTCTTTGGCCGCGGCCTTGACCCCGTCTGGACCTTTCCCCAAACCTGCGGTGCGTCCCCCTGCATCACCGACGAAAATGCTATTCTCCAAATCGACATCGGTCTCCGAGATGTCGTAGTCGTCGCAGACCTCCTTCCACATACCAGTTCTCGGCTTTCGAAAGATATCGTGCTCGGTCGCCGCGTAGACGCAGGTCGGAAGGTTGAGGCTATTGAGGACGGCGCTACACTTTTGTTTGAACTCGGTAACTCGTTTCTGCGCGTTGCCTTTGGGCCCCTTGTACTTTGCGTCAAAGTGTAATGTCAATCCTGCTTGGTTCGATAGGATCACGACCCGGTATCCATCTTGATACAGTTCCCATAATCTGGTGGGGACGGAGTTGTGCCACCATTTCCAATCCGTACCGCTGCTCGCGTGCTTCTTGCCTGAGGATGTAGAGATAAGAGTTGAATCGAGATCAAAAGCAGCTATCTTCCTCCTGTTTATTGTTCTGTCTTCTTTCTTCTCTGGTTCGAATCGGCCGACGAGTAGCGTCCCGGGGGTATCATCGTTATTGTAGGGGCTTCGTTCAGACCAAACAGTAGGGTCCTTGGGCTTCTGTGACGCGGGCGTGAAGAAGTTCGCTACAGCAGTCTCTATGTAGTCATGTTAGCGAAAGCTCAATCTTATCCACCATGTCGTAGCCATGATAGCCCGCGGATGGTGGTGTTGTGCAGGATCGCGCACTCACTGGTTGTGCCGCTCTGCACCTTGCGCTTGAGGGGCGGAGGAGACACAGGCGCATCAGAGGCCTTGCGCTTGGATTGCTCGTCTGAAGGCATTTTCTTGCTATAGTTGTCGACAGGGGCTGCATCGGGTTGAGTCGTGGTTATCTGATGCGATAAGCATCTCCAGTGTTGTCACGGTAAAGTGCATGCAGGGTCGGACCTGACTAAGGAGCCAAGGCTGGCTTGGCCGCGCCAGTCCACCTAACCTAAACCATTCTTTGTTCAAGATGAGAATTGGCAAAAACGTGGGAATTCGATGAAAATCGATGTACAGAAAATGAGATACATAATTGAAATTTTATCTACTCAGTTCGGGATTTTTCCCGGAACTTTCCCGGGACTGTTTACTTTTGTCTGTAACCAAACATGTTAATCACTCATCATTGCTCAATGTAAATATCGCGATATTCTTACCATCGCGTACTAACGCGCCAGGGATCACGAAATCACGTGCGATATTTAGAACGGAAGACGAGTTGTTCCGCTTTGTGGATCTATCTCAGCTCTTTGACCCAATCATATAGCTTCTTGCTTGCTCCCATCCATCTGGTTCCGCGAGCAAGCTTTGGTGGGGTAGCTTTCACCACTCACCTTCAATTGTCGCTATAACAAAGTACAAGCTTATCGTTCATTATCATTCACAGGTCTTCAACATTCCAGCATGTCAATGGACTAGTATATTCCACCAGACGCCGTCGATCAAATCCCTCTCACTTCAAAAATGCACGAGATCTTCCTCACAGCCCTCATAGAGGACAAAGACTTTGGAGCAGCATGCTCCGTCCTAGGCGGTCTCACTAACATGGATCCCTGGAAATCCATCCAACGAGTCCTCTACTTCCAAGGTCCTCCGCGCCCGATGGGTATCTCCAACCAGAGCTCCATAGAAAAGCCCATACGGCCTGGTACGGGCTTCTTGTGGAAAGACCTGCATCAGAACTTGACGCGGCAGTCATTCATACTGCAGACGAGGTATGATGTGATCCAGGATCGAGATATGGGACCTGGTGCGCCGCCAATGGATCTTGATGCAACGCAGGGCATTCTGAGGTGGACGGATTTTCCGGATCCGCCGAGGAAGCAGCCTTTGCTTACGCAGAGGAAGATGGTGGAGCTTTGGGAGCAGAAGAGGTTGCCTTCGTTGATGCGCGACAACAACCACACGTGAGTGCGACCGCCGTGATTTTGCGATACTTGCTGACGAGGCGCAGTTTCAAGACGGAAACTATCGAGGAGGTGTATCACTTCTACCGAGAAGAAGTTGAGTTCTGTCTAGTACGACACTACTTCCTGCAGCCTATAGAGAACTACGTCCCCATGGAGTCAAAGCAGCAGCAATCCTTCCCACTAGGCAGTCTCCCCTCATGGGACTCACTCACACCCGTGGATCAGCAAAAGCGATGGTTTCTTCACGTCAAGGCGCACGTTGTACAAGACAACAAACCCGAGGAGCTAGTCAAAGCCCAGGAGAAGCTGCTAGCGACCAGGAGAGAACTTGAGGGCGTGTTTGACTTCCGAGCGATTGATCGAAAGGTTCACGATACGCGAGTGATGCAGCAAGCGCAGGGAGTGCAACAGTTGCCGCAGAAGGTTACGATTGGGAAGTAGGAGCAACTTGTGAGCCTATTCTGCCCTTGCATGGGGAAAAGTGACGCCTGTAGCAGCGATGATGATGCATTCGTTTAACTCGAGTAATAGATGATACCCATTAGGACAATCTCAATTGCCTTTTTACTATTCTTTCTGATCATAATAGGTCTACCTGTCGTGCGGTGATCGCGTCTCACGGCCTTCTTTCTGTCCAACCTGGCGCTCCATCCGTCTCTCCTCCCGATCGCGCGTTGTGGTCCTTTAGCCTTCCTCAATTGCCCTTCTTCCAAGCTTGATCCGCATCTGTAACCTGTTAGTTCAATCACGTCGGCCAATGCATTCCAATACTCACCCTCATGAATAACCGGCTCTGGAATATCCTTCCTCGCCTCCTTCTTAACCTTATAATCCGTTCCAAACCGTCTATCCCTCTCACCCACATGCTTCTCAAAGTCAAACTGTCCATCCGCCGTAAAACTCGTCATCAACTTCGGCGGGCCAAGCGGCAACCTATCCCCACGATCCGTCTGCCACAAATGGTACACCTTGCCGTACAGCTGCACAACCTGGTCCATCTCGTAGTTCTCGGCGACTTGCCATGCACTTTCGGGCACCGCGCGGTTCGGCATGATGAGCATACCGGATTTTACTTCGTAGACGTGCGAGTGCCAGAGTTGACGTTCTTCTTTGTCAAGAGTTTCGTAGAGTTTGGGGGTGATCATGTATTCGACGCCTATGAGGCGTGCGTTGGGTTCGTCGGAGTCGTAGAGGAGACATTGGCGAACATCTTCGTCTGAGGGGTGTTAATAAATGTAGATGTATGAAGCTGGGCGGAACATACTCAGATGCGCGCAGTAATGGTTCGCTTCCACAAAGCGGGATGGATCATCGGCGTACGCATGAAAAGCATTAAGATGCGCACAAATATGCTTTACAGGTCGAAACTCCTACCACAAGTCAACACTGCTCAAGACCATGACACCAAGCTTCACATACCTGCGTCACAGCAGCACCAGCAGTAAGAATCTGGTTCTTCCCTGAAATAGGCTCCCCCAAGCTATCGTTAGTAACGGGAATATCTTTATTGTCGGAAGTCATAGCGTCGATGTCGTCAAGTTAAGATTTGCGATCGTCGTTGTTTAAATTGAGGTGACATGTTTCGAGAAGCTGTAGCTTTTAAATACCTAATGAGGCACTGCAGAAGATTACGTCATGGATTCGCAGTTTCCACGCTATGGCAATTCTCTTTTTCGATGCGATGTCGGGTGCCGAAATGGGTTGTTTCAAATGTTGCAGTTGATGCTTCCTTTTGAGCGTCAGTATGACGCTGCCATGACTTCCGGGTTTGACTCGGAGCCGAAAGATCCACTCAGCCGATTGACGAGCGGCTTCGGACCGGTCAGTGGGGCGTATCTCTTCCATGCCCCGGCTGCATAATCTGCATAACAACCCGCCCCTCTATCATCAGGTAAGTAATCTAGTAGCGCCTTAGCTTAGAAGATATATACTTTCGCCTATGAAGCTTTCGTGGCTAGTCAATTTGTGTTGCGGGATGCGCACTGTCGTATTGAAGGAATACCCTGTAGTCATTCATCTGTTCACCACCGGTCCTTATCCTCCCACCGCATCAGCTTGTTCGGACTACAGAACAATCGACATGGTTTATTCTCGAGGCCCAGTTCAACCAGACTTTTATTGTATGATTATTCATAGTGAAGCTGAGCATAAGTAGACACGGTCGGATAATCGCATGGGGTCAGGTAGGAAAAAGACGAAGTGTCTGGTTAGCACGGCAAGTTCAAGATCATTCACGTTAGCACAAGAGTAGTAGAGTCAGTCAAGAGAATGTATTCAAGGACACAAAGCTATCGCTACATCGCTATATCGCAAGACCCAAATGGTCCAATTGCAGATGTTCAAAACACAAAAGAAATGCAGTCAATACTGTTTCCGATCCAATTGTCTGTCGCAGAAAATTCCATGTCGAGATATCGGAGTGTAGTCAGTCAGTCGCAGAAAATCCCTGCTTGGGATGCCAAAGGGGTATTCGGTCGCAATCGCAGAAAATCCCTTCTCGAGATGTCAGTCTAGTCGGTCGCAATCTCTCCCTTACTTCTTAGAGTTCTCGCGGGAGTGCGAGTGCTTGCCGAATCGCTGGCGTCGCCCCTCGAGCTCCTGCTGTTCCTTCTCCTTGCGGAGTTCCTCAGCAGACCAGTCAACGTGCTGAGCCCAAATGTAGTCAGAGAATGCGTCCTCGCGGTCACGGTCGTCCTCGATCTCGTTGATCTTGCGGTAGTTATCCACACGTTCACTCTCGAGATACTCGGCGTAGGAAGAAAAGCTGTTGTCGCCCTGCTGGGAGGACTGGGAAGGAGACGAGCTGTTGATCTTTCGCTGCTGCGAAGCCACATCATCATATTGATGCTGGAAAGGCGCAGCGGTAGGGTCAAGGGGCTTTCCGTTACGAGTAGGGGGTCGGGAAGCAGGAGTCGATCCTCTAGACAATCCAGGGAGTTCCAGACGTTCGGGGGAGCTTCGAGTCGAGGGACCCTGTGGCTTCTCAGGAGTAGAGTCGGCAGAGTTGCTGCCACGGACAAGAAGATACTTAGGCTGACCATTATCCTCGCTCTGGCCGCGAAGGTTAAGAACCTTACCGTTGGACATCTTGGGGGTGTTGTGCTTAGGCTGACCGTTGTCCTGGTCCTGGCCGCGAAGGTTCAAAGATCGGTTATCGGACATGATGGTGGTAGTGTAGTAGAAGATAGTTGTGTAGGGTGTAAAAAGATTGAGTATCGTAGGGATGCTGTCGAGATGTAAGTAGTGCTGCTGGAGTACAATGGTGTATGGCAGTGCCAAAGAAAGCTTGATGAGGAGAAGAAGAAAGCGTTGAAGCATGGCAGTGGTAGGGACCATATAATTTTGTAGAACAGCGGGAAGGAACTAACTGGCATCGTGTTCGACATGTTCATCTTTGGTGTTCTTGGGAATGAGCGGCCCAGTGCCAAGAACTAGGCAATGTATCAGCCTTTGTTTGTCGTGTTCCAGTTGATAACTTGGGTGATTTCACTTAATGGAGTGAACGCGAAACCAGGCAGCCTTTGTTGCTTTGCATCGAACATGCGAACTGCTCATTGTTCTTCGATGAACGAGAAAAAAAAAAAAAAAAAAAAAAAAAAAAAAAAAATAAAAAAAAAAGAAAAAGAAAAAAACTCTTGCTAGGTTCTTTTGAACGATTGAGATTTGGCTGGTTAAGTGGGCGAACTCGAGATTTGAACACGTCGCACTGATGACTGTATGAGTGGCTGTGATATCGGTGAAAGGAAGAGGAACTGACCTGGAGAGAGCAAGCAAAGAAATGCACTTTTGCCTCAACGAAAACTTTATGTTAGGGCAGCGGCCTTGTATAAGGATATCCCGATGCTTCAAATGTGTATCTTTATCGAAGAAAACCTTAACTGTAATTATCCCGAGCGAGTATGGCGGACTCTTTCAAAGGTTGATACGACATCTTGAATGTATTGTAATACCTGGTATAGATGACAGGAAAGTGCCCTGAGATAACTGCAATCACCACGAACATCCAAATCAAGCTGTGCCTGTTCCGGGAACAACTGACCACGAATCAGCCGTGAAGACCAATGACCCCTCCTGGCGCATGCTCTCCGGGTCGATGTACAGGTTCAAGTCTATACTAGCCTTATCGACATTGGACACCCGAGCGATCATGTAAATGACACAGTAGACGGCGTGCGTTTGGTTATCGGTAGAGGTATCTTGCATCTGAATAAAGCAACTCGTCAGAAGATGTGTAGAACGTGGGACAAACAAGACTCACCATTTTATACTGTCGCTTACTAACGTAGAATGGAGTGCGACTGTGTCCTGTTGTTGACTTGACTTCGATCAAGTACAACGGCTTCTTGGATAGCCAGGTTTGCGAAAGATATCCTTTTTCTACTAGATGCTTTGTCAAGACACACTTTCGATCGTGGTAACAGATGTCGGCGGTTTCCTGGCTTGTCCATGGTTGCATGTCGGAGTATTTCGGATGGCCGTTGATGAATCGTCTCATTTGACTTTGCCAATTATCTCGGCCAAATCGTGGTAGGGATGGAGTCATTCCCAGCAGAAGCTCAAATACCTGTTACATATGTTAGTCAAGTGTTCCGAATATAGGGAGCAATATTGAATTACGTATAGTTCACCCAGGGCCCCGATGCGCATATCTCGTTCTTGGGAACTAAAGCGCTGCGATAGTTTGACGCCCTCATCCTCAATTTCTGGTAGCGCACTGAAAAGACCGGACATATCGTAGGTATCTGTATCAGGGAGTGTTCCTCTACTTGCGGCAGAGATGACATTGCCAATCAGACCCAGGTAGTACTCTTCATCTTCGATCGTAGAGGGTAACGTGGCACCGCCTGGGCCTTGGAACCGGAATGAAGAGCTTGATTGCACGCCAGGCGAAGACCCAAAGACAAAAGCGGGATGACTGGGTGTTCCAGATGGTGTTTGCTCAGGAAAGAGCCCTCCGGATTGTCTGGCAAAGTTGTTTGATCTTGGCGTGCGATGTCCGGATGGCCCTGTATCCTGGTCGAAGTAGTCGGCCGTTGACGATGTTGGCGTGAAGACTCGCCCGGTGACAGAAGAACTCGACGTGACGGGACTCCTTTGACGAACGGGGAGGTCCAATAACGTTGGAGGTGATCTGATGTCAGCGAACTGTTGTATAATAGAGCCCTCGGGGCTGGAAATGTCGTCTTCACGTATTGTTGGGTGTGTTGGAAGCTGAGAAGCAGATTCATCCGCCTCTGAGTTGAAGTCTAGCTCGTCGTGACTCTGCTCCTCCTCACTGTAGACCTTGGGCTCTTCAAGCTCTTTGGTATCGTCTGTTTGCGAAACGTTGTCCTTTGGGTCAAGGTTCTTACCGGACCCTGTTGGGATCGCGACATCAACAATTCCCTCTGCTTCCAGAATCTGCGCGACATTAATGAGCGGCGCATTCAAAATTGCCGTCACAATCTGTACTGCCTTCGACCCAGCGCGTTTGACTTGTAGTGTAACGGGATCCATCATCATCCATTCCAGCAAACGTCGCGGGAGAGCAGAGAAGTAACAGAACCCCTGTGTCTTGGGATCTCGCGGGACGTAAATCTTGAGGGTATCGTCGTCTCCGCGTATGTGGAGCTCGCTTTGGTCCTGAACATGGACTAAACTGTATCCATCTTGAGATAGATGAAGCTCGGAGGAGATGCCGTCCGTTTCGTAGACTTGAGTACTGTTGAGAAGCCAGTACAGATCGGGGATATCGTCTTGTGTTCGGGGGCTGTTAAAATGAACTGCAATTCTGCAATAAGTTAGTTAGGCGATTGAAGAACTGTAGATAGAGCGAAGTACCTGTAGAGACCTTTGGCCCTTCGGTCTATCTCTCGGTCAGGAGACTGTAACTTGTCCATGCGTCCACCGGCCACAGTAGAGATCTCCCGAACAGAATTGGAGAGAAATCTCGACTCCAGATTGAGCCACGAGAGAAATGGCTGTAGCCGACGAACTTCATCGAGCGTGAAGTCCAACGTCTTTGACCGTGTACCAAAGATGTCCCCTAAAGCCTTGCGGTCGGCGATCGCGAATTGAGTACAGCCCGACTTCAGCTTCACCGACCCATTCGGGTACTTCACAGGGAAGACTGCCCCCCGAAAGACTGGCTCTTCATCAGGCAGATTCTCTGTCGATGATAACAAAGAATTGAATGCCCAGATAGTCTCCTTGACAGCAGCAACCGGAGGAGACGGAACTCTGGTACCCATCTCTTTCAGCTCGTCATATGCCATTTGGAGCGTGAGTTCTTGAACGCCAAGAAAATTGACAAAGAATTCCTCGAATTCGGGATAGAGATCATTGAGAATTACCCTGCCTTGGATCTGGGTGGCACTTGACCATAGACATTCGCCGACTGTGTACCAGTGGCTGACGTTGCCAACGTTGAAGTAGATCAACTCCTCTTCCAAAAATGCTTTCCTATATGACTGTTAGCCGGATATTGTAGAACAGCCAGGGATCCATACTTTAGCTTTGCAGCATCGTCACTCATCAACTCCCATCTCTCTTGATTCAGGGACTCGTAAATGCTGTTCGCCCAGTCAAAGTCCTCACTCGCCGAAGCCTTCAACTTCCGGAGCTCGTCCAAATAATTCTCCCAAGAGCAATCCCCAACGCCCAAGGATTTCCTAAAGAATTGCCGTAATACTTCGAGGTCGTCTTCTGATCGATTGAATGTAGTTCGGTAGAGATGTGCAAGGGGGTATGCTGTCTGCATGTCTTCTCGGGCGTTCCAAAGACATTGGTCTGGAGATGCCCATGTTGCGTGCCGGGACTTGCATGCGGGGATATATACAAGCTTCCCATCCTTGATTGCTTCCCTGCGCCTGTCAGTAGTGCCCGGTTGTCATTCAAAGATAACATCTCACCTTGCTTCGGCCTGTGCGTCAAGGAAACTGTCGGCGTCACGACATCGAGCGTGAATGACCTCGTAGAGATCCAAGACCCTAGCATTTCGACGAATTCCAGCTGCAGCATTACTATAGCGGATAGTCTTGAGAATGCTCAGGTAAAACCGAAGGTCGTCAGTATGGCCGACACCAAGATGGTCAATCAAGAAGCCCCATCTGGTTGTGTAGGTACTTGATGTGATAGGTTCGCCCAAGTCGAGAAAAAGAAAACCTTCATCCTCGACATAGCGAGAGAGCTTCCCTTCAAGCTCTAGCAAAGGTAAGTAAGTCGTTGATAGGGGCTCTGCTAAAGAGAACTCGTCTCTGCCCTTACACGGGACCTCTAGTTCGCGCAGCTGTGCAAGAAACTCAGCAGACTTTACGGCCCTAGCACCCTCACTCCCCCATGATCGTTGTAGGGCTCCTAGAAGATGACTAGGGCGTTCTCGTTCAAGGTAGCGGAATACACCACTTATCTCCAATCGCTTTTCGGAAGTTTTCACTGCAAGTCGCAGGTGGCGCCATATATGTAGTCGCACTTCCAACCACTCCTTCCAATCCAGGATAAAGCCCTGTGGTGTCGTGGGTATCTCATCTAAGTAATTGTTGTGCAGAAACGACATTTCCAGGCCGGGAGCGTCGTCAGTCTCTGCAAGTGATTCAAGCGCCTCGTAATCATTATCAGTAGGCATATAAACGGCGGTTCTGAGTGGCTGGCACGGGTGCTGCCATTGATTGTATACATGAAGGTTCTTAATACGCGTTGGAATCTCTCCTTCTTCAAGAAGACTTTCAGAAAGGTACAAGAACCGAAGATGGGCAACAGAGGCTGAAAGAGCCTCCTTGTCCGCCCAGGGAACCGCCGGTTTCTCCATTATCAGAGTCCTAACGTTTTGGACAGGCGCCTCAACGACGCCAAGTTTGTCAAATAAAGCGCGCCGGTCGGGGTTACTCGATGCATCTGTGTCAACAAGTTTCAGAGGGAGATCGTCGGGAATTGTAAGCTGCTTAGAATGAGAATAGTAAAGACGACCAATGCTAGCAGGCACCCATTCCCCGTTTCCTAGCGGGATCAGCTTCAAGTTGTTGAGCCGTATGCTGACCGACGGAAAGACGAACAAGCCCTCCAGCTTTAGAAGCGCTCGTGCTGCAAGAGAATGCCACTGATCGTTTGTGTCGGTGCTCTTCATCCTCGATGCTTCGGAGTCCTTCGCAATGTCCATTTCGATACGATCAATCACAGCTAGCGCGTCGGCGCTACATAGGCCATACGGCTCCAGGAGTTTGAGGTCATCTTCGGTGTACTCCTTGGCCAGATACATCTCTTTATCAAGATCCAAGAAGAGAGGATCGCCATTCCCATCGCGCAACCATGGCTGAAGTCGACAAACATTATTTATGTATTTCAGCCGTCCCGAAACGAGTGTGCGGAGAACCTTGACACGGGTCATTCTTGTTTCGATCCTTCCGAGGAGACTTAACCAGAACTCGTCCCAAGGGTAAGTGTTTCGCTGGGGTAACCATCGCATCCATTGGTATTGGAGTGTCGGATGCTGGCAGAACTCCTGGGTGGCCTTGATGAGGCAGTCGGCAATGCCTTTGAGAAGTGCTCGGTTTCGGAGAGAGCTGACGACTATGCCTTGGCGACTCGCTTCGGTGACAAAATCGGTATGTACGAGAAACTATGAATCACGATGTGTCAGCATGTCATTTTCAGGAAGGGTGCTTGAGACGCCGTTACTTACCGTGAAGCCCATCGGCCTCATGGGAAGAAACGCAAAGACATCCTGGTTCTCGACAATCGGAGTCCCTTCATCTGTCAAAGGAAACGCTAGCACCACCTCAGTTGAAGAATCAGCGCGATCGCCCTCTTCCGAGTATGTTCTATTCTCGCTTCGAGGAATATTCTCCGCAACATGCTTGGTGACATGGTACTGCCGTTCCTCAACACCTTCCGAAGTCTCCTTTCGGATGGTCGCGGGGTTGCTTCCATGAAGAGAATAGGTAGTAGTCGCTGGTTCCACGTCTTCTGTGTCAAGGAAGGATACCTGAACCTTGCGTAGCTTCCGCAGAAAGAGAAGGATTGTGTGTTGCAAGTCCTGGAATTGTAGGCGGATTGTCTCGCGTCGTCTTTCGTCTTCCTCTGGATCCTCGCTCGTATGGAGGAGTAGCGTAATGCGAGTGAGTGAGCCGCCTATCACTTCATCACTTTCTTCCCATACAGGCGTAACCATTCCAAGACCGGAATCCCCTTTTCGATGTGTGAAGGAGAAAGAAAAGTCGTTTGACTGAATATGCACTTTCCAGGCAGCCATGAAGACAGACTTGAACCCGATGCCTTTCTCTCCAATGTAGCCAGCGGCGCCAACTTTGGAACTCTTACCGATTGCGCAGATCGCTTTCAGGTTCTCGGGCGTGAAGCCATTCTCGTTGCACTCAATTGTGACCTTGTCGGGGTATACTTTGAAAGAGACATACGGGTCCTGCCCTTGGGAGATGGCTGTGCTGTAATTGTTGTCATCCGCATTCTGTAGCAGTTCGAAGACAAATCTGGCGTTGCTGGTGTAGAGGTTTCTTGCAAGTCTGGTCTGGATGTGAGCATCCCTGTCATCAAGCTGCGATCTGCTTCTAGTACGTACGTCAAGACGGCAGAACCGATCATCTCATCTTTGCGAAGGAGCGCTTCCTCCACCTCACGCCGAAGCTGAGGATTGATGTCTCCAATCTTCGCAAGCTGCTCTTCGCCAAGATACCCGCGTTCTTTCGCGATCTCCCTCACCAGATCCCGAGCCATGCGCTGGCCATGCTCACCGTCGGTGGACATCGTTGCATGCAGGCCAGTGGACCCTGGACCCTGAAGTTGTCGGAGTGCCGAGATCTGCAGTGGGGGAGAAGCAAAGACAAGATCGATGACACTTTAAGAAAAAAACCGGTCGGGGAAATAAAAGTTCTTTTTTGCCAGTGAGAATAATTTGCCTACTGTGACTCGTACGAGTTCGGGAAGTGGCAGCAGGAGCGGAATGCAGGGGTTCAGCTTGAGACGTGAAGGTGCGGGAGTGATTGGCTCAGATCACCGCCAAGGTGTCAGGTCTTCCACGTCAACACTGGCTCAGTAGTCATTTGGCCTTTGCTGCAAAACACGAGGCGCAACTGGACAAATTGCCAATTAATTTGCTTGAGAATAATAAGTCTTATTTAGTTGAGGCATAGAACTGATGTTGACTGCTGTCGATGATCGATAAAAGGCGAATGCTGTGAATGTTGAAGTACCAGGACGAAAGGCGCATTGGTAAAGCCAGATTATTTCCACATATTAACTGAGACAGGATTCACTTTGACGACAACGACCTATCCTCGCTGCTGTGCTGCCGGAAGACATGAGGACTTCATTAGCTCACCTTGTAACATGCCCTAAGGTTGTTCACAGTTGGGCTTCGCAATGTTTAGGACTTTTTGAGATTGACTTGCTATGTGTTGGCAGACCATCTATCATAGTCTACTACAAGTCTACAACCTATATCCTTCCATTTAATACCACACCAATTTTAGTTCTCGTTTTCATTCCGCCATTCTCTCCACATCAGTTGAATACTTTCTTGATGTCAATTGATCCGATTAGGCCTTTCCGGCAAGGAAGGACTTCATCAAAGCATACTTCTCGGTGGTTTCTCGCAGCTTCTCAGCAGTCTCAGCGCTGAAGGAGAAGTTGACAGGGCGTCGGGAGACATGAGCGCCACCGGGGCTCTGGCCTTCCTCGACCTTCTGAACCTCCTCGATATGCTGGACCTCCTCGACGTTCTGGACCTCCTGAGTTTGTCCCTCGCTCTGTTCGGAAGCCTTGGGTCCCTGGCGGTTCCAGCGGCTGGTCTCAATACCAACATCCCGTTCGAGTCCGTTCTTGACAGCTGTAAGAGGAAAGTCAGCATGGCGAGAATTGTCAAAACATGGAACGCGTATTCTTACAAGTGTCAGAACTAGCCTCGATAGTAGCTTCGTCCTCGCGATGATAGTCCTTAACAGGAGTAGAGTCAACGCCAACATTTTCGGCAGTGATAGCATCGCCAGTCCAGGGGTCGACAGGGGGGCCGGAACCAGCCTCGGTATGCGTAGAGGCAGCAGCAGCTTGCTCAAGGGAATGATCCTTGTCGATGGCGACTTCGACGAAGGAAGTGTCGACAGGGGCAGAATCGACAGCAGGCTTGGTGACACCCTCGACCCAAACATGCTCCTTGGCAGGCTCTTCGCCAGTCGCCTTGGCCATGATGACAGAAGCGTCGGGGTGGTAGGGGCAAGTGGCTTTCGAGTGCCAGAGCTTATGAAGGCGCTTCGAGTGCTCCTCCCAAGCGGCGTCGGGGATAGCAGGTCGCTCCAAGAGGGCGGACTCAAGGATCTCTCGGTCTTGACGACGATCTCCAACATTGTCCTCTCGAGTGGTGCACGAGGCACATCGAACCTTGGTGACGGAACTGAGATCGACTCCATCAGTAGGGACAACGCGGGTGACGGTACCGCAGGTTCCGAAGAAGCAGATGCAGGCGCCGCGAGAAAGATCACAGACGACGCGGTCGTGGGCGATCATGTGGAGCTTGCCACAAGTGAATGACATCTCAGGAGTGCTCAAGGGAGCGCACTGCGCAATGGTAATGGTCTCAACACACATTTTGTTCTCGAGTGCAAAAGTCAACAAAGAGTGTGGTGTTTCCAAGTGAGCTGCAACGACACGAGGATGTAAGTAAAGGAGAGGGAAGGAAGGAGGGGGGAGAGGAGAAGACCGCTTACTCACAAAGGCTTTGGCTGCAAGAGATGAAAAGAAGGAGTGGTTGCCCCGGTACTCTGTGGCAGTTGTTATTGGGTGAGGAAGGAAGACTGAAGGTGGAGGGGCAGAGGAGAGGGAAGGTAGACGAAAGTGCTGGCCCTAAAGATCAGGCAGCCGTGGGGTGAATCGAAGCAGCCGGAACGAGGGGGAAGTTGAGAAGTCCGGCACGGGCTCTAAATGGGAGACTCAAGTCCCACTTGCAATATGTGCTAGTGGAAATGTCCAGTGGAAGTCAGGGGTTTAACCAGTGAACGAGTGTGGGTTAGAGGTTGAAGATGCCCCGGAGAGCCTAATCGATTGAGAATTAAGGAGGATATTCACTCCACTGAGCAGAGAAGGGAAAGTGCCTAAGTGAGTGAGTGCAAATTGATCAAACTGGTGCCTGCCTAATCTCCCTGCATTGGTTGGCCTCAGTGTGCTTCAGAAGATGACGACCGGCGAGGCATACAATTGCTGAAATTAAATCTGAATATCTTATAAAGACAAGAGATGTTTGCAACTCATGTAAATAGGTCTACCGAAGCATGATAGTATCGTAGGCATAAGTGTGTGGTAGTATACTAGGCCGCTCGGTCATGCACCAAATGCCCTTCTTGCTTGCCTCCTTCCAGTTTCTTTTGTCTTCCACCAATATCAACAACAACAACGCCTGATTCCATTCAACCCCAGGAGTACAGCCATTTAGGCATCACTTTACAGCCAGCTGGACTTTGTTTACTCTTTCGTGGGCAAGATGAAAGCGACGCCCCAACCGAGGGGTCATTTCACTCCAACAAACATGGCTAGCAGCGACCTATAGTACCAAGGTGTTGGCTCACCAGTACATGGAGATTCATATCTGCCTTAGAACGCAACTCTGACTCTTTCACCGTCAAGAAAACTCAGAGTTACAAAGGTCATTCCCATAAAACAACAAACGGAATTTAAGACGAGGCAAGCAACATCCTTGCAGCACCGTACTTATCGTTCAAAGGCAAGTCGAAGGATTTGCTCTTACCAAATGCTTAATACGTCATACTGACTGAGTGTCCCCTGCGTCGGAGCACTGCAGCTGTCATTGCGAAACTTAGCCGACGATTGAGCAAATCGCATCATTTACGGATGCGAAGAACACACCTCCGAAAGATCGACGATGATCTAGAAGCAGACCCCGTCCTTTCGAGCCGCAGGTGTCAAGTCCCAAGAATGAGATGAGAGACAGTCAATTCGAGCTTTCTTGAGAGGCAGAACCTGAAAGGCGGGCGGACAAATGCGAGACAGTCGAAAAGCGACTGACACCCCGAATCGCAACACTCATCTTCACGCTGTCTCATGTTCAAATCACCGCTGGACAGAAGAAGTCACATGATCCAAGCAGTTGAAGTTCTTATGGCATCTTGGCTGGCATCTTGGCTCAATATCTCCTCCTTCGAGCAGACTCTTTGGGTTACCCTAATCGGCATTTCGACATTCACCCGCCATAGCCAAGCCAACAGCTTATTTTACTTCTAGGATCGAACATTCATCTGATCAGAGGCTCAGACCTTGGCGAAAGGACGAGCGCGGCCAAGAGAACAGGCAACAGAATTAAAGATTGGGTCCTTCTCCATACCAAGACCGACCGAAGCTGGGGGGCGCGTTTGCGGTACTTCTTGTCGGGGTAAATTGGGTCAAGTTCCACTGTTTGGAGATTAAAGTGTTAACCTGTTTCAATAATCGGTTGAGTTTATTTGGACATCATCAATCACATCGAATATCAGCGGAGAACGGATGATGCAGATTGCCGTTGGTGTCTTGGTGATCAGACTGGGCCTCAGCGGTTGGCCATGAAGATAAGCTTGTTCCACGTGCGTAACAAGATCCGGGGTTTGTCCAAGACACTGACCGTCGAAACACAAGCAGATACCCGATGTCATTCCCGCAAACAAGAAGACGAAAGACACACATAAACTTGCAAAAAGAAAGTTGACGTCAAGCGCTATGTTCGCTCGGCAGACTGTGACGCACGCCCAGACTAGCGCCAAGCTACCCTTGTCGCGTGAGGGTCACCCATTTAAGCTTATTCAAATCAACTTTCAGTGGCTCCATCAGCAAGGGTCTTGTTCCTTGGGGGGGTTTTACTGATCGTAGTGCTGGAGAGACATCTACACTCTTGGCGGGTGGGCGGGTTTAAGGTTTCGGAAAGCCGGTGATTGTAAGTCGATCAATTGACTTTCAATAGAACTCAATTCTAACGACTCCACGACAGTGCTTCGGGGTTTGAGTGATTGAGATGGTACATCGGCGGTGGTCTTTGAAGGTGAAAGCTCAAAATCACAGCAGGGAAATCACACTTCACCGTAAAGAAAACACCAAAAAGCCGCCTCTACCGTCACACCACATAATGCTTCCCCTTTCATTCTCCGTTACATTCGCCGCGTCATCAAAATTAAACGGAATCAGCAAAGAGACAATGAGCACTTCTTTCTTACATTTTCTCGGCCAACGTCATAAACCGGGTTGCCCAGACAGGGATACACCGAGACTTGAGCCGCGCCCAGCCAAAGAAAACGGAAGACAATACGGCGATCATGCTTGGCGAACTCCCCACTCCTCCAGTATCAAACGGCTTGCCCAGCGTGGAGAAAAGCTTGGAAGCCTTTGAGGAAATCCATATAATAACTGACGGGTTGTCCACAGATCTTTCCTCTGCTTGTTTTCTTCGTTACATTCGACACCAAGGAAAGGTCCAACAGAATCTGGGGCCCCAAGATCTTCCCCAGACTTTCAAAGCTTGTCAGTAACTGCCGACCTGCTTGAGCCGGTCGCCCTTTATCTATTCTGTCTCACTTGAGTTCGAGTGCACTGCTCAATCGGCACCATGCCGCCTCCAAGAGCAGACGATGAAGCTCCTCACCAGGATGACTACATCAATGAGAGTCATCGCAACTCCAGCAGCAATGGCACCTTCGTTAATGACAACCCCAACATTGGCGGCGAGCGTCGTGTCTCCAAGGCGACCCTTTTGCGCAACCCTCTGGCTGGCATGACTCGAGCTGAGGTTCTTGCTGATGTTGACGCTTTCGTCGACTCCAAGGGTCTTGATGAGCATCGTGAGGATTTCCGCAAAGGAGCTCTCGTTGCCCAGGTGAACAACACTCCTGGCGCATATGAGAAGATTGATATTCTCACCGAAGATGAGAAGGCTGTTCTCCGAAAGGAAGAGACATCTCGTTGGCACCAACCATTTGCTTTGTACTTCCTTTGCACTCTTTGCGCTGGGTCTGCTATCGTGCAAGGTATGGATCAAACCGCTGTCAACGGTGCTCAGGTATGTTTCCATTCCGGACATATCTTTTCAGTCTGCTAATAACGGCTTAGGAATTCTATTTCGAGGAGTTTGGTATCGACAATGTATGGATGAAAGGCTTCACTAACGGAGCGCCATATCTCTGCTCTGCCCTCATCGGATGCTGGACCAGTCCCATCCTCAACAAGTACACCGGCCGCCGTGGAACAATTTTCATCTCGTGTCTTATGTCCGGTATCACTGGCTTCTGGATGGCCGCCTCTACCTCGTAAGTCTGACCGTCTCAGCCAACTGAGTCCCTCTAACGGGTTCATAGTCTCGCAAACTTCCTCGTTGCTCGCTTTATGCTTGGTTTCGCCGTCGGCGCCAAGTCTAGTACCACCCCTGTCTATTCTGCTGAATCAACACCAAAGAACATTCGTGGTGCCCTCACCATGATGTGGCAGATGTGGACCGCCTTTGGTATTGCCCTTGGTTTCATTGTCTGTGTCGCTTTCGAAAACGTTACCATCATCGGCGGCCCTACTTCCCCTTGGCGATGGATGATGGCTTCCACCTCTGTTCCTCCTCTGCTTGTCATGATTCAAGTTTACTTTTGCCCCGAAAGCCCCCGCTGGTACATGGAACGCGGCAACTATAGCAAGGCCTTCCGATCCGTTCGAAGACTTCGGTTCTCCCCCGTTCAGGCCACACGAGATATGTACTACGCCTACAAGTTGCTCGAAATTGAGCGTGGTGAAAGAGAGGGTCGAAACCTGGTAAAGGAGTTCTTCACTGTTCGCCGAAACCGACGTGCCGCTCAGAGTGCCTGGTTCTGCATGGTAAGTACATCATTTGTGTTGCTCTATTTCGACCAAATGCTAACCAATCAAACTTAGTTCATGCAACAATTCTGTGGAGTAAATGTCATCGCATACTACTCAACCTCCATCTTCCGCAATGCGGGTTATGAACTCTCTGAAGCCCTTCTTGTCTCGATGGGAGGCGGCCTTATCAACTTCCTCTTCGCTATCCCAGCCATCTACACCATCGACACATTCGGTCGAAGAAACCTTCTGCTCGTTACTTTCCCTCTTATGGCAGCCTGTCTTTTCTTCACTGGCGGTGTATTCAACATTCAAAACCAACAGGCTCTCATCGGTACTGTAACGACAGGTCTCTACCTTTTCATGGCTGTCTACTCTCCCGGTCTTGGCCCCGTACCCTTCACGTACAGTGCCGAAGCCTTCCCCCTACACATTCGAGACATCGGAATGGCATCTAGTACCGCCATTACTTGGGGCTTCAACTTCATTATCAGTCTGACCTGGCCCGCTCTTGAAGATGCTTATGGTATTACTGGTGCTTTCTGCTGGTATGCCGGATGGAACGTCTTTGGTTGGATCTTTTGCTACTTCATGCTCCCTGAGACCAAGAACTTGACCCTCGAGGAACTTGATAACGTCTTTGGTGTTAGCAACAAGGAACATGCTTCTTACTACGCTAGGAAGTTGCCTTGGTACTTGAAGAAGTACATCCTTCGCACGGACGTCCCACCTTTCCCTCCTCTGTATGAGTTTGCGGCCAATGATGGTCATTATCCTCAGGAGAAGCCTGACACTAAGCACGTTGAGGGCAACAGTTTTACTCCTGATGCTGGAGATAAGGAGCTTATCAGTGAGCGCAGATGAGTGCAGCAGTGTATGAAGGTTCACAACAACAGTAACTGGAAAGCTGCCAGAAATTGAAGGCCAATGGATGATTATTGATGGAGGAATAAATGATAATGATATGAATTAATTGTTTACTTAAGTTTCTACTAAGATATAACGGGACATAAATCTCATTGCAACCTATCATTTATCCTTCGATGCCAGTTGTGATTTATTGTTGCCTTTTCCAGAAGCATAAAAATGCTAGGAGAGTCTGGAGGTGGAAATGCAAGATGGCACCTTCCCAATTGGGACACGAGTCCAGCTGGGCAGGTATTGTCCAGTGTTGCTGCCAATTTCTGGTACGAGCTGAAAAAGGTCTGTGATAGCTGCAGATCTTTGCACCTTCAATCTCTCGTACAATACTCAGCCACCATAAGCACAGCGACCTTGCATTTCTTGTGTTGCAATGAACCTAAAACGGCGTCATCTATCGTTGGAGAAACATACAACCTGTTCCTGATTTGTGTTTGCATCGTGTGATTGGTGGCATTCACGCATGCGGATGTCAGCAATCCTTCCAGGATGCTGCTCGGGCCTTCTGCGCCGTATTTTCGGATCGCTTATCGCGAGCCCTGTATTCCCCACACTTGCCGACCTGGTTCTGTCCTTAACTTCTCTCGCAGATGGCTGACTGAGAAATTTATCTCACCTTCAATATCTAGTCCACCGAGTTCGAATTGCGGCGGTTTCCCCTCGAGCGTTGTCTCTCAAATGGGACCAGGCAACCGAGGCGCCAAAAACTCGCGACTGTTGACCCGAGCTAGCCAAATATCTCTCAACGTCAGGCGTCCGATATGTCCGGTTCCGCAAAAACGCAGTTCGAGCCTCCCTCAGAAGTGGAACTAGGGTCGCTATCTAGCTCACCAACCCTACTAACGACCTGGCTGTCTGACGAATTCGAGAAGTCTTCTTCATCATGTTCTTCCTCAATCAAGACCGCCTTCATTGACGCGTGGCGCGACATAAGCTCTTTTAAACGAGTCGATTCGTCTCGCTGTCGTCGTGTTGGCTGGCAGTTTCTGGCCATCATCTGGATCTCGTTTTTGTTCACGTTGCTCGCGTATCTTCCGATTGGTACGGCAAGAAGTAACGCTACTCCCTGCCGGCCAGATGGAGATTTTCAAATGGATGCAAATGAAATGTTCAATGGGGATTTCTACTACAGAATCAATTGGTGGGCAGCTGAAAGCTTCTTTCAAGTCACCCTCAGCTGGGGCAGACTCACTTTTACGTCTGCTAAACTCATCGATGTGGTGTGGGACTTGGTAAGGGTAATTCTCCAGAGTTTTCATGGACGTGCTGACGAAAGGTTCTAGGTCGTCGGTAGGGGAGGTCAGTTTATTATGTCTCTCGTGACCTGGTGCGTATTCACTCAATACCTTGAGGTATCTATTGCAAGCAAGCCGGCTACGTACACAACGGTGTGGCTTGTAAGGTTTCGTCAAGATACATCTGTGCTCTCCATGATCCGTCTCGTTGCCCAGTTCTTTCGACAAGGACTTGCATCGAAGGCTGCAATGTCCATCATGATAACGACATTGTCATTACTACTCGCGTTCCCTACTATTGCAGGCTCAATGACTGGGTATACTACGTTCAACGATCCTTATATGACCTCTAGCAGTGGAAAGCTATTTCCCTTTGGTAATGTACGTCCGGCAGCCTACATCATACACGACGGAAAGCGGACTTCGGAATTTAACGATGGTCACGTTGTATATTGGATAGGTGGTAAGTGGGAACAACAGCTATGTCCGAGACTGAGACTGACATATAACATAGGAGGTTCTTCAGAGGGTAGCTCCCCTGGGTGGAGGATGTTTGAGCACTGCTCCGATGAGAGGAAAGTATTTCGAGATGAATGCCAACTTCAATGGGATGTGTCGCAGTGTGAGTCCAGGTTGTAATCTTCTCACATATACTCATCTAACCAGAGGCCACGGTCGACAGACGTCAAGCAGTATGGCTTCAACAGCTCTAGTGGCAACACAAGCGAGACCCATAACAAGACGACGACATTCCGTGGACAGACCATAAATTGGCCACCCCTTAATATCTCCGCATACGATCTTCCAGATCCATTCTTTTGGGGTTGGACAGAGAAGGAAGAGGGATACTATGACAACGGCCCATCGAGAGGTGGTCCCGAGACACTATATGTTGTTGACGGCGATTTGTACACGCCCTCTCAACTTGAACAGAATGGTGTTTGTCAACCGACAACGGGAGAGGTAAGAGAATACTACAATCACCCAGATTTAGGAAGCTGACTTCGCAGGATTCGGGACAATTGTATCAATGGGGTTTCTCGTTTTTACAGCTGTACACCGTAGTGATCCTTCTCATACTATGGTCCCTGGCTCTGATGATCCTATGGAAGCAAACGCACGAAACACTGAAGCTCAACAGTCGTGAAACTGCATCTTGCCAATGGAAAGGTCTCTTGGAGTTGACCGATACCATTAGATGCCAACTGAAACAGGCGGACATAGATATCGACAATCTTTCAGACAATCAGCTCGAAAACGAAATTCAAAAGGTAATGAATGGCGGGTCTGTGTCTTCACAACAGCTTTCTGCAAAGTCATTCCGTTTCTGGCGTTGGCTAGGGACGAAGAAATGGTGGTTTGTTCGAGTCTTTTTCATCGCGATACTACTCGCAGAAGAGCACGTTTTCAGGGCTGTAGGGCCCCGAGACGACGAGGAATGGTTGAGCTACTTTCAAATACTGATTTTCCCGCCATTATATGCGATAATGTGTTTGATAGTCGCTTTGACGTTTGGGAATACTTTGAAGGAGAAGCTCGTCTTATTCACGGTAGCATGCGCGGTTTGCATTCCCTTCTTCTTCTATAGTTTCATCCATCGTGATGCAGTTCTGCCTGGAGTTGCTTTTGGCCTGTGCTTGGCGTTTGCTTGTGGGACTGCAAAAGGAAGTCGGTGGGTGTTATTTGGTGTGCCATTTACTTGTAACTATGTTGTTGTTTTCATCTCGTTCTTTGTTGGGTTTCATCTTCCGAAAGCTACAAGTGGTTCTGATGCTTCCTTTGCCGGATAGATTTGAATATGACAGGCGTTTTGTATCTTCTTGGGGAATCCGATGTTCCCCATAGCATGCGGAATTGACTTGTAATAATTGAGACATAATCTAATTTACTACCTCGCTTTATGTCAGATGAAGACATCCATGTCAGGGTTTACAACGCGTTAGATATCACGATAAAAGATGAGGTTTTCCGTGTTGTTTTCCTTTGCTGTCTCTAACATGTGTATTTCACAGGTGGTCGTTCCATTAAGCTACGACCCACTGTTGATCATAACATTGCCACAACACCATCACGCCGATCAATCATCATCATCATCATACCAAGAACAAAAGGTTTCCCGCCCGACAGTCAAAGTCAACCCATCCGCTAAACCGGATCGCAAACCCGTTTTACCGCCTCTAAGCAAATCCCTACTAGCGTCTCTTATTCCAGAAGCTTAAAATCGTAAATCTCGATGATAAAACTGTAGGAACAGTACCCTGACTTCTGAACCTGTTAATTGAGCTTCTGGTTGGCTGGTGAAGAGTCTTGTGCGTCATTAACTGGAATCTGTAGTCTCTCATTCGTTGGAACTGCTGACTCACTGTTTCTTATCGACCATCGGGGCAGTGCAACGTGTGAAGGCTGGTCTAGCGTGACATGGGTTCGTGAAGCTGACAGAGCTCCATTGAGACTTATTGCAAAATGGAATGTCTTGAGCTTTTATTTTTCTTCCCCCCTCATGTTAAATTTTCTCTCATCAACTTGGCGGCTCGTGTCGAGAGAAACTTGAAGTTTCAATCATGCATTCCTTATATATTGTTGGTCTTGCATTCGCGGCATTAGGAAAATCCGAATCGATATTCATCAACCCAAAACAAAATCTCGCCGAGAATAGTTTTGCCGAGAACCCAGTCTTCGAACTCGACGAGAACGTGAAAATAGAATGGAAGACAGATCGAAAAGGCGGATGCAATCTCTTCTTATGGCAGACCTGGCCACAACCGTCTGTAGCGCAATATCAAAAGATACTTGGTACAAATCTCTTGTTCCTTGCAATGGTTTGTTAGCTGACATGTACCGCAGACAACACAACGGATACGAGTTATGTGTGGAATGCGAGTGCGTGGGACGTAACAACCAAGCCTTGGGTAACGAATGACGGCGACATTCCTTCGTTTCACTTTGCGTTGTATTCGTCAGACCTAGATATACAACTTGCCAACTCGGGTAACTTCAATATCTCAAAGACTACGGAGGATGAGTTGGAACCATCTGCAACATCTGTATCAGCTCCATCAGCAACTTCATCAGAAACAGAATCATCGACAAATTCACATGACTCGGAACCAACTCAAATCCCAGCAATCGAGCCACAAAATCATGGATTATCAACGGCTGCGTTGGTTGGAATTTCAGTTGGCGTCACCTTCGCTGGACTCTTGTTCTCTGGAATAATAGGTATTTTCCTTTGGAGGCGATTTCGTCACAGTCGAGGAGGAAGTCAAACATCAGAGTCAAGCACAGACGAACCATCCATTTCGAAAGCTGAGCTTGGAAACACACAAGTACTACAAATAGGAAGATCCGAACTGGATTCAGAGCGAGAGGCGCAGGAGCTTTGGGACACGCAGAAGATGGCTGAATTAGGTGATGAAAATAAGGTGCGGGTCGTTGTTGGACTTCATGAAGCTCCTTAATCTTGGCCAATGTTCAATTAGCTACGAAAAGAAAACAAAAAGAAAGTTCGCGAAGATTGCAAAAGTTAGGTCTCGGAGGGAGTCGAACCCTCGCTGGCGGAATCAGAATCCGCAGTCATAACCGTTAGACCACGAAACCAACGCTTTTAACTTGATGATCAAAACCGTTAGCCGAGGCTTTGTGCTGACGCGCTCTGATTGGTGCTATTCCCGGTAGCGTGAAAATCATAAAATCGTCCGTGCCGATTCCAAGACCGAAACCTCACTCCAATCACGACCTCTCCAAGACTGGTAAACTACCTACAGGGTATTTTACGGCTTAGCAACTTGACTCTTATTCTATTAATCTAATAATATCATGCATATGTTCTGTAAATGTTACCAACATAGTTAAGCCATTTCGAGAAACTAGAGATTTATTATTAAGACAAGTATAGTGGTGGATGAGGTTATTGAAGACATCTAGGGGGTGTCGGACCTGAGCTGAATCACCGATGTGAAAGTGAGAGCTTCGGCAAGAGGCGAGACGGCGCGTGTGTAAGCGCGCAATTGAATCCAGGCCGGTTTCGGGAAGGGACACACACATAACCTCTTATTCCAAGCTCTGATTTTCTCAGAGTTGAATCAGATGTGACATGACATTGTTGTATCTTGCGCATATGGTGCGGTTCACTGCAATTTTAACCCACGGCTGTGGTGTTGCTGTACATGGGTAAGCCTGATGATAAGATAAGATAAGACAAGACAGTCTCAGTAATCTGGAACAAGGTAAGCTTCACTTATCTACAGTACGTTTTATTGAAAGTAGGGAGTTCCTACTTTATACATGGACGAAACAAGGTTCTATAAGTTCGGATAAAGTGTTCTAGTGTAAGATAATATAGCTAGTATTTTCTGTTTCCAAATACAGACTTTACCAGTAACACATTAGTGGTGTATTAACTATTTTGGTTTCGAGAAATTCAATTAGATTAATTTGAATTGTATAGATGTGTATAATTTAGGCTTAGTTATATGACCTTCGGGTTGAATGAACAAAGTAGTGGCTTTGTGAACAGGAATATAGGTAATCATTACATAGTTTCACGGTTATACTTGTAAATACTTCTCAATTGCTAACAGCTTGTATTGCATACTTGAAAAATTCAACATCAAGTAGGAGGAAGCCACGCTGTGATCCTGCATCTAACGACGTCGTTTCGATGCACCTTTAGAAGAATACTTCTGTTCAAGCGCTTCCAAAAACCATCTGCAATGCAGCTTTTCCTCGCGTGTGTAGTGACCACCGTAGTCCTTCACGCGTTGATACGCCCACTGAACTTTCATTGCGAGGTCCCCAAGTCTAGACTCTTCTTCAATCTATCCTATGTTAGTTATTGTCACGTCAATAGTGTGTTGGATCTTACCCAAATGCATCCTCGGCCACCTTTGCTACAACCCGAGCATGCCTTGGTTCCTTGATCTATCTTAGTTAGCATAGTAGGCCATAGTGAGAGGTTGGCTAGACCTACTTGACTGGTAGTGACAAGCTGTCATTCCCTTTGACTTTTTACCACTGGGCTTGAATTTTGCCATTCTCTTAGTGCAGACAACACAGGGAACATGTGCCAGCTCGCCCTGATTGTTGTCTTCGGCCGTGTTGGGATGCTCTTGAAAAGCCTGGTGATGGTGGATAGCCCCAGTGTGGGTTTGCCCGTTGCCTAGATCTTGGAGAGGAGCCTGATTGATGAAGCTAGTATGGAAGTGGGAGGCGTGCGAGCCGTCCATGGTGTTGAGGTCCTGGGCGTCAAGAAAGGCATTCTCATCAAGACCCCAGGTGTTGGTTTGACACCATTCATAGTATTGCTACAAGATAGTCAGCCATCCATCAAGCTGGCATTGTATATCAGACTCACGCTTGAAAACCAATTCGAATCCATGTAAGGATTGTCAGACATATCTGCCCGAACTTGAGAACAACGATGTCTGTGGTCGGCTATGCTTTGTAAAGGCACAGCAAAAACGGAAAAAGTACTTGAACGAGAGGCCTTGAAATGACATTCTTGTCTGACATACGACAGTTTATCTACTTGATTTCAACACGCAAAGAAGCTGTAAAATTTTATCGCGGGTTGAGTGTGCATGCTCTTGTGCTGGAGAAATGCGCATGAGCAAGCGCAAGAGCAGTGGGTGATTGTGATTACATAGCGACTAAAGTCCGCAACTTTTAAGCTTGTCTTAACAAACCCGGGTTTACGTAGGATTGATGGGCTTAGACTGAAACTTACAGTTATGGGTCTGTCTAAATCGCAATATGGTATTTGGAAGAGGCTTTGCGGTTCCTAAGTAGGCATATTGACCAGTGGAACGTTAAGATATATGGACTAGCGCCGGCAGAGAGACGGACGAGCTCTTCTAAGTAGGAAACAACCGAAACCTTACTTGAGATAAGGTGTGTTACACAAGCTAAGCCGCCGTTAAGTTGTTGTTGGATTAACCGTTTCAGGGAAAGAATAGGACTATGTATATTCGGAGTTTAACTTGGGTAAGGGAAATTATAACTAGGAGATGGGAGGCAGCCTAGGTTTTCCAGTGGCAGGAAGAGTTTTGTAATGAGATGTGTGCTGTAATTGACTTGCTACTTTGCGTAAAATCCATTTGCACATTGAGAAACGGGTTCCAGGCATTAATGAACAGAGGGCGGTACGTACTGTTGCTGCTCAATACGATACCACTGTCATCTCAACCACGAGTAATTTAAACGCAGCCTTACTTTGACGATGTCAGAAAGGGAATCTATATGTATTACTTAACTCGTTGTGCTATATCCCGTCTCTTTCTCAAACGGGAAATACTACTGCGTGCCTACTGGGTCGGCCCGTCAGGATGATATTCCCCGCTACCAGCTGCGGTAGTCAGCTGCGGACCATCTGCACAAGACAAAACGTTGTTCTGACATCCATAAACCGGCTAATCCCAAGGCACTGCCTCCACAGACAAGTTGATGCAAAGGTAAGGGCATCGGTATGACTCAGAAGTCTGTTGGGGAATCTCAAAACCGGGGAAAACAGGTAGATTAAGCTGTGAAACGCTTTTGTGATCAACGCAGAAGGCCCGCGCAACGGGCACAGGCTCTAAGCTGTCTATTAAGCGCACCAGCTGCGGAAGCGCAATGACGTGCAGCCCTCTTGACCTTACTGCCCAATCATCACGAACCTCAGCAGTAATACTTTGCTGCAGTGCCAACTCCATGGTTCAAAGTTGGCCTTCTACCTTTGTTCCATCAGGAACAGGCAAGAGATCAGTCCCGAAGAAATTTCCCGCACGAGAGCTTACGCAATGGTTGCAAAATCCGTTTGAGTCACATTCGCCCAATTCGCGGAGAGGCTGCGCATGTGCACTTTTCACCGACTGTTCGGAGGCGGACGTTGAGACCTCTGGTTGGATTATCGCCAACCAATTACTGTGTGAGGTGGCCTTCGTTAAATTGAGTGGCTTGTTTACCGCTGGCAAGAAGCGCAATCGTCCATGTTACTGGCAGCGATTCCATCGGCGTCCTCCGGGAAGTGTATTAACCTCGAAGCCAGCTCGGAAAAAACAAGCTTCTACAAATCTTCCGAAATCCGGGAGTTAGAAGGCTGTTATTCTATGTTACCACAATTCCTGAGACCTTTCTAGTGTTGTTCTCTCGCGGCTGTGCCTCCGTACTTTCGGTATATGACAGCGTGGCTTACAGGAAAGGAGGAACATGAATGTGGCAGATCAAGGGACAGTGCATTCAGCGGTACCAAAACCCAACTACGAAACAACAATAACCCCTCAATTATCAAGAAGAAGATATCTCCCTAAACCACTGTACTCTCACAAGTTATTTTATCTAACTACCACTTGTAAACCTCTTATGCTGCCTCGATGTCTTATCACTACGTCACTATCATGAGTCCGTGCTATCGGTAGCCGCTCGAGCTTTCAATCTCTATATGCTGATAGGCTGCAGCCTTAACTGACCTCCAAGACATACATAATTACGGAACATTTCAATGATTAGCTGATCCGAGAAGTTAATAGTCTACCCAAACAGTTGTACGTAGCGTTACGTCATTATCAACACATCTTTATCTATAAAATAGACCTGCAAAGGTAACAACTGCATATGCATTCTATCGTTACCATCTGGTACATTTCTACCTCAACATTACAATCGGCACCAACTACCAAGCCATTCTGTAACTACGTTACTGCAGATCTTAGCTTTAACCTAATCACTAAGTCGAAGAAGGCTTTTGTAAAATCAGTATTTATAGTCACAGCCCATATCTATCAGCCTGTTATACCGACTTCAATTTAATAGAGTTGTCACTATGTCTTACGAGTACACCGGTGAGCGTGAACGGGGTGTTGTCAAGTGGTTTAACGATGTGAAAAGATTTGGATTTATTACTCTAGACAGCGAAGGGATTGACCTGTTTGTTCATTTTCAATCAATTCAGAAACAAGGGTTCAAAACCTTAAAAGAAGGGGAACGGGTGTCCTTTTTAGCTAAGGAGGGAAAAAAGGGTCCAACGGCAATCGAGGTAGGGCCAGAGGAGGAGGAACAATTCGAATGAATGTATGCTATAAATCTAAGAGATGAGTTAATAATAGGAATAACTTGATTTAATAGTCCTACAAGATATATTAAGGTTGCAAGATAAAGGATACTTTAGGGTCATAAGATATAAAATAGAGTCTTATCTAACATTGGTACAGCAGTTAAGACTGAGAGCCATGATTAGAATGGCTCAAACGTTATCTACCCTACTCAGACCTTCACGGAAAGCACTGGAACTGACACTGTGGAATTCAAGCTTTGGCCTACCGGTCTGTGATGCCACTAAAGAGACCGGCGATTCCCGCAAAGACATGACAGGTTGTTCCTGAGCCCTGTGGTTCAAAGGCACTTGCTTTACAAGTCTCGTGTAGGAATGGAGATCGTGATGATTTAAAGGTGCATATAAAGACCTTATATCGGTACACAATTGCGTAATGGAAAATGTGCTGTTTTATCGAGTACGGTTTGCGAATACCCTCAATAGTCCTTAATTTGCCAGAACTCAAACAGTTCCACAGGGCATTGTTAAGATTATTGAAGAGATATGGAGATAAAAGACACTGGGGGGGATGAGTAAGGGTGGTTTGTAAGTTTTGAAGGCTCAGCCATCCATGAAACTGAAATAAAAGAGTGATAATAGGAATTGAATGGGACAAGCGAGAATCTATATATCAAGTTCAAATTATAAGACATAACGCTCTCATAATCATTATTGTAGCCATTTTTCGAGTTCTTCAAAGCGTGTACAGCTTCCATAAAATCATCAAGTCTGTAGAGAAACCAGTGAATGTTTCCGACATATGATTGATCCCTCTTATTCAATCTCCTCCTCAAATCCAAGAGCCGCGATCTGCTTCTTATACTCCTGCTGCTGTTTGATATCCTACTAAAGTCAGTAACCAGGACATAAATTCAAGATAACAAAGAACTTACCTCTTCGACAGTATCCTTTGTAATATATCTTGTAACACGAACTTCGTTCTCCTGACCTAGACGAATCGCTCTGGAAATAGCTTGGCTTTCAACGCTAGGATTCCATTGTAGCTCTGCGATGAAGATACGGTTTGCACATGTCAAGTTCAGTCTAGAATCGTGTTAGTATGGCTTGAAAATTGGTGGCCTGGGCCATCTTACCCAAACGCTCCAGTACCAGTTGTCATGATAAGCACTGGAGTCTCATCCCCATTCTCAAATGCATTTAATGTTTTCTGTCGCTGAGGAAGTGGACTATTTCCGTCGAGCTGAAGGTACGGAATCTTGACTTTGTCCAAATGTCTTGCGATAAGGTGGAGTGTTCTAGTCCAGCAAGAAAAAATGATACTGATCATGTTAGTAAGGTTCAGCCACTTGGAGTTTGGAAACACATACCTCTTAGTCGTCCAAAGGTCCTTCTGAACATCCTCGACAAGTGCCCGAATCTTAGTCGAGTGACCCTCATTGTTGAAGTAATGCTCATGATCGTCATTCGTAGCCGAAGTCCTCTTTCGCTTCTTTCGAGACGCATCCTCGTCATCCTCGGAAGCAGAAGGCGCTTGATACCACCGTACACAGACAGGACAACGCCTATGTGAAGCTGGTGACTCAGAGAAATTGGAATCCTCTATACACTGCTTGCAAAGAACGTGCGAACATCCGTCCTCAAACATTTTCTTGGACCAATCATGGCCCAAGACTGGCATCGGCTGCTCACAACCAACACAAAAGATTTCGCCATATTGACCCACAGATCCAATAGTAGCTTCTCGCTCGTCCAAGAGGTTTCTCCGATGCCAGGAAAAGAGCTTTTGGTATGTTCCGTGATTGCAAACAATGCGCAACTGAAGCCACATTTGAAACATGCCGAATTGCGAACTCTTCTCCACTTCGCCCATACGATGTTCCATGTTTCGTAAAATGATACTTTTGGTTTTTTCATACTGATCTCTTTCTGGTTTAGTAAAGTCCAAGCGACGTGTGAATTGTCTCGTCTTTGGCAAGTCCAGAACTTCTCGTGTACGACGCAGACATAGTGCTTCGAGAAGCATGACCAGGCGGTCGCGTACCAACGTAGGATCATCGTAGGAATTGTCGAAGGGCGTTTCTATCCACTTTCGAAATTCCGACGCTTTGTCAAACGGCTCGGCACGGATAAAGCGAAAGAGCGATCCTATATCGGCGAGTTTGTTTTGGATGGGTGTTCCGGATAGGCACCAGCGAGAGTTGGCGTGAAGATAATCGCAGGCTTGGAAGAATTTTGTTGACGGACGACGGATGATGTGTGCTGAATCACGTTAGACTTTGAAATATCCCGTGCTAGGAAGCAACTAACCTTCGTCAAGGACCACTCGATACCAACCCAGCTTGTACAGCGGTGACGTCTTGCCTTTGCCCATCAAATATTCGGTAGTAAGTGTATGATAAGTCGTTACTACTATGTCCGAATCTTCAATCATGTCAAGTTGCGAGAGATCTTTGGGTCGTTTGTCGCCGTGGTACTTGATAAGCTTGAGTCCTGTCTGGAGATGCCTGTGCTGTTAGTGAGGCCCATGACACCTGGAAACACTTGACTTACTTCTTGACCTCATTCATCCACTCATCAACCAACACTACACATTATCTATCAGTGATGTCCGATAATTGAGAAATGCCAAACTCACAAGCTGCTGAAACGACAACGAGAGTTGACCGAGAAAATCTCGTCGTCTTCCTTCCCTTGTGCTCGGCATTCTTCTGATCCGCCCATTCTTGTCCATTGTCAAGGGTCTTCATGACTAAGGCAAGGATTGAGAGTGACTTTCCCATTCCCATGTCATCGGCCAAGATTCCACCGCCCTTCTCCTCTGGTCTGGTGTCCCTTCGCCTTTTCGTGATTTTGTGTCGATACTGTATTCTGCCGTCATGGACAATCTCTTTCCAAAGTCGGTATTTGTCGTAGATGTGACCGGATTCTCTTTCTAGCATGAAACCCAACGCTTCCTTTTGATGTCTTCACTAGTGTTAGTTACATATCTTCCAGCAAAAGAATTGATGCAGCTCACCTGAGAAGTTGACGTGTCACTCGATCACCACCTTCTACCAACTGCAGATCTCGGGTATTCTCCACTTTCTTGTAGACGTCTTCCACCATCTTTCGAAGTTGCTCTTCTCTCGTCTTCTTCTTATTGGCATTGTTGTTTGCGACGACTTCGTTCTGTATGATCTCGCTCTGACCATCTGCGAGTGCAATACTCAGGAAGTGCGGGTTATCGTATTCCAAACCCTGTCTCCCGTGGCTCGATCGTTGGAGCCACAGCTTCCCGTTCGAAAGAGCTTCCCCGACAGACGATGACATAGAACGTGGTCCGTAAATATTGATATCCACCTTGACTCTTGCGTCGGCTGACTTGTTCGCGCGATGTATGATTTCGCGCAAGTCGACCTTCAAGGCTAGAGGCTCGACAGTGACTCGCGGCCGAGTGATCAGTGGCATCAAAGTTTGGCCAGCAGCTGATGATAGATGACCAAAATGCTTATCCTCGTCTGGAAAGCAAAGCATAACCTGTTTTTGATACTCTACTGGTGTGAAGTACTGATATGCTGAGTCTCCTGCCTTGAGTCGATCGTCGAATGATGACATGTCGTCTGGGACTAACTTCACTTCGACGTTGTGAAGCTGCGAGTTATCAGCACGAATCCGAATACGATTTTAGTAGTTTCTACTCACCATGCCATAATGCACTGTAACCTCTTCTTCGTCTGTTACGAACAGGCCTTCCTCCTCCTCAACCATCTCGATTTCCTCCGGACTGGTCACTGGTGTTGAAGTCCTCGATTGGCTCGACCCTCCGGTCTCAGGTGTCACTGAAGATCCCTGGGTGCTTTCTACCGGTAGCGCAAGATACTGGGATGGCTCTAGGGACGGATTCCCTTGCAGTAGGCTCATTTGTTGCTCTGACGATACAGGAAGCATGTTGCTGAAGTTGAGATTAGGGTCGAGGTTGAACCCTGCGTTTAGGTCGAGCATGGCGAGCTGCGGGTCCACATTCATGAAATCGTCCGGCACTAAGTCGGTCGGGAAGTAGTTCTGTTGCGATACTACTGGAACATTGCTTTGTGGGTTAGTTGTAGTCATGGAATATGGTAAGATGTCTTACGCAAGTAAATTCGATGAGCTAGGCCCAAGGAAGTCACTAGTTCGAGGAATCTCTCCACTGTAGTCGTTCCAAAGGTTCATTTGAAAGTCCATATTGAAAGACTCGTTCGAATTGAAATACATGCCGGTGGGCAAGGTGCCAGTGAAGGTCGATTGTTGATCGGCCAAGACATTTTGGGGTAGAGGCGCTGGTCCATCTTGTCGCTCTCTGTCGTCGACAGGATTGAGTAGATGTTCCAAAGATGATTTCGACATGTTGCAGCGCATATACGATTCGATTGATGCGATTGAATTACTCTGTCGAAAGCAAACTTGAAGTTGAAGCTGAACTCAAGTCGGGATTGAAAATTGCTTATCTTCAAGACGAGATGGGAATGCTGACAGTCGGGTGACCCCAGAAAGCCCACCAAAAGCAGGCTGTGGCAGTGTCACTCTCCTGCATGGCACCCCTACCTCGGTCAGTAAAAGATCGAATCACAAGTCGCACCTTCCCCAGCTGAAACCCGCCGAGTCCACAAGGCAGGTCGAACAGGGCATAATATGCGCATAATGGTTCGCCTAGTTGCTCGTGTTAATTGGCAATTGGTTACTGGGTTGAAAAAGGCAGGTTAGGCTGATTGAGGCTCTTTTCTGGCTGATTTCACTGCGTCTTTAGTTGGGCTGCCTCTGCTGCGCCCCCCGTAATTCCGTGTTCATTTTCTAATCTGACATCTTTTGTTTTTGTCGAGTTTGTTGTTCGAGTATTCGAAGACAATTGATTGTCTCCATCTTTTGCCACCAATATTTGTTTCGACTCCATTTGGGGACCTTCCACAGCAGCCATGGATTTGTTTGCGCCTGCCGTTTTACCTCATGTCACCATGGAAAGGCTAAATTCCCTGGCCGGGGAGTTCAGGCAATCGCTCAAAGAACATCACGAGGAAACATTCCTCGATACCACAAAAGAAGACATGGGAAGAGAGATTCGCGACATACAAACTTTGCGAGATGCGACGCATAATATGATCAACATGAATCGGCTAAAAATGTTTCTCGAAGGCATGGATGAACTTGAGAAAGTTCTATTATTTCTTGAATTCCCTGGCGCTAGCAGCGTTATGTCAAATGTGTGGGGCACCGTTAGATTCTTGCTCAAGGTGAAAATAGCTACCAAACTATTTCCAAATCCTCAGCTGATATCTGAATAGACTACGAACACTACCGACAGAGCCTTCGATGGAGTGCTCGATGTTTACGGGCTTTTGGGTGCCCAGTTGGTGAAATTGACACACTACAGAGAGCTCTTCAAAAGATACACAAGGGCGACAGGATGCTTGGTGAATATCTATCAAGATATCCAGCGCTTCCACTCCATAGCTTACAAGCTATTTTCAATGAGTACAAAGTGTATGTGGCTTTTGACGAAACGAAATATCAGCTAATCTTGCTACAGTATGGCAGCGTCTCCAAAAACCTATCTGGGAAGATTCAGCCCGCATGTTCAGAAGAATATCCGAGTCTCTCAGTACCACTGCGAACATCATCAAGGCGCAAGGAACTCGTCAAGGTTCGTTACTCAGCCTCTCAAAGATAAAGATAATTGACAAAAAATAGATTACAGCGGGATCGACCCTGCTCTGGAACAGTACGCATACAATTGGAAGGAAGAATGGCGAAATTTTGAGAACGAGGAAAGCGAGAGGATACACAAGAAAAGATATGAAGTCATCACATGGATCTCAGCCTCAGGGAAAATGGACCGTCTACAAAAGACATTCAGAGAAATGGCGATCTGTCCTAAAAGTGGACGTTGGCTGTTGAGAAAGTACAGTGCTGTTGCAGATTGGATAGGGGAGGATGAGCCGCCAAATTCTGCCATCTGGTTGCATGGTGTTGTTGGCTATGGTGAGTATTGACGAGCCACTGGGGGCCAAGCAGAAACATTAACACATTACCAGGTAAATCGTTCCTCGCATCTTTGTTGATCCAAGAGCTTCAAGATCCAGAAACAGCTTTCTCAATCCCACATGGCAGCAAAACTTGCTATTTCTATTGTCAAGAAGATTATAACGAACATCGCACACATCTAGATATCCTCAAAGGTATCCTACTGCAGATGGTGGAGTCAGATGACTACATTCTTCCTCTCTGTCATCAAGAGAAGACGACTAGCGGCGGCCCAAACCTGCTTGAGGCAGCGGTTGCGCAAAAGCTCATCAAGACATTCATTGAATACAATCCCAGGCAGTACATAGTCATCGATGGATTGGATGAATGCGAAGGCATGGAGATTCATCAGACAGCACGATTCTTCAAGGAGCTGGTTTCTGTTTACGATACCCAAGTCCAACTGGGACATTTGAGAGTCATGTTTATCGGGAGGGAAACTTCCGATGCGAGGAAGTATATACCTGATGATGAGTGCTTGAGTGTTGCGCTGAGACCGGAGGATAACCACGACGATATCAGAGCCTTTGTGCAGAAAAGGCTACCGCAGTATTCCGTTACAGGGCATGGTCGAGGCTTTAGTCTTTCTGATGCTGACAAAGAAGACGTTGAGAACCTTATCTGCCATCAAAGCCAAGGTACGTGACTGGCCCCGGGTACTGAAAAGTGTACACATCAGTGCTAACCCACGTTTCAGACTCATTTCTATATGCCCATCTTGCTATCCAGTTCCTTTTGCAACAAGACACCAGGGGTGACTTGTTGACCGCACTAAGACATGGCATTGTGCCTGACAAACTTGGATCGATGTCAGTTCCATCTCTATTTGCCATCTACACCCTACTGACCGTTTCAGGTACGAGAAACTCCTCGAGGTCGTCAAGGCCAGGCTGCAGGCACTATCCCAGGGCGAAAAGAAATGGGAGAGGTCAAAATCCCTATTTGGATGGCTTGTCTGTGCAAAGCGACCACTCAGGTGGCATGAGATGCAGGGAATCCTATCGTTCGACCAAGACTCACTCAAAGTGGATTTTGAAAACAACATGCTGCGTCAGGATGTTGAGCGCTATCTGGGATCCATTGTCCATATTCTTGATGGCGAGCATATTAGATTCATCCACTCCAGCGCGAGACGGTAAGTACACAAGGCCTTACCACTGAGACCAAAACTAATTCCCGGCAGCTACATTATTGAGAACCAGTACATACATGAGAAGATGGTTCAGTGCCAGCTTGCAACTACTTGTCTAAGATATCTGTCACTGCCATGTTTTGGAAATGACTATGTTTCGACCGATCGGAGCCAGCATGCTAAAAGTGGCTGGTTCGCTTTCCAAGATTACGCCTGTTCTCAATGGCTTTACCACATCGACACGGTCATAAAAGAGTGCTACGAACTCTTCCAAAGCCCTTGCAAAGTGACGGCGGATTTCGCATCAGCTCTACAAGACTTTGTCAACACCCACAGATCAGAGATAACGGAAGCAACACACAATGAGTTGGAAAAAGACAACGTTGTAAAGTTCCAACATCTTGAATTTTACGAAGATCTCTTGCTGTTGTGGAACCACATTTACACTCACCAGCGAGGCGACTACGCGACACGTAATACCATTGGCATTCCTCAAATTGAAACAGCTCTACAAGATAATCGCACAGAATTGGAAAGGTTTCTGCCAAACCAAAAAGCAGGCGATGAAGATCTCGTCCAAGACTACTACGGCGCCAACCTCTACAAATGCCGTCGCACAAGATGTCGCTTCTTCTACATCGGCTACGAAAAGAAAGGTCCTCGCGATACACACGAGAAACGCCACGAAAGACCTTTCCAGTGCCCAATCTCTTGCAACTCGGCCCCGCTGGGTTTCGTGAGTAACAAGGACCGTGATCGCCACATTAACATCTACCACCCGAATCTAGCTGAAGGTGGTCCCCATTTTGAGGTTCTGAGTCGAAGACAAATTCCTGGGAAATTTACTTGCAATATCTGCAACAAGAGTTTTACAAGGAACATTAACTTGAAGAGCCATGAGAGAAGTCATTTTGGGGATAGGCCTTTTGCGTGCTCGACTTGTGGGAAGGCTTTTGCTAGGGTTAATGATTGTCGGAGACATGAAAAGATCCATGCGAGGAAGGGTTATTGAGCTCATGTGGTGGCGAAAACATATATCTATATCTCTTCTTAATTATATATCAAAGAACCTACCTTTACTTATGCTTCGGTTCCAACTCAATATTGCGATGCTTCATTCCTTCCCAAGCCCACGAGTCAGCAAATACAGCCAGACCAACTCTCCGAAACACACCCGTGGTAATTTCAACCGCAATCAGTGCCAGAGCGTTCTCGAACCCATCGGACTCTTCAGTCGTTCCCAGAAAGAGATACTGAAACTTCTTTCCCTTGAATTCCGCCTGCATAGATTTCCAAGTCTGGTCGAAATACTGACACATAGTCTTTTTAGTCGATCCATCCATTTTATCTTCGGGCAGGATCCGACAGGACATCGTAACTTTGCCAGCCGTGACAATATCCATTTTCGCATCTTTATTCTCAATCGGATCTTCGAAACGAATGGCTCCGTCGACTGAAGCCCAAGACCAACTAGGCGCTCTCTTCAAATACCGTTCCTCCACCACGGCATCCTCTTCTTTATACCAAACTAACAGCTGGACGAACCAATCTTTCCAGTGGCCGTATATAGCCGTATCTTTCCACACACTTCGCAACTCCGCTATGATACCCGTGATAGCCGGAAGTCTATCACTGTTGTTGGACAGATTTCGTTCTGTGTATTGTCGCAAGATGGTTTTCCAGAGGTATAGCTTGTCAGAATCGTGAGCCCCAAAAGATGGGCCATCTTCATCTTTAAATGCAGCCCAAGGCAAGGACTCCAGGTGTTGTTGATATTCCAAACCCGTATCATCGCCAGTAACACTTTGCAGATCGACCTGTTTGCATTGCCAAAGGAGTTGATAATCCGAGAAAATGAGCATTCTCGAAGAAAGCATGAACTCCTGCAAAGTCCAACCTCTAGTATCCAGCGGATGCTTGGGTTGGTAAGGTCTGTCCGACAGATACACAGAACCAATGCGTCCATCCTCAGTAGGAATCTCGAACCTGTTCTCTGGTAAAAACGGCCTTTGTCCAACTGGTCCATCATTCAAGAAGCCCTGAGACGCCGCTTCTGCAGTACCCGCCGCAAGCGTAACAACAGCATTCTTATACGTAGTAGCCATTTTCCCAAACTCCCGATGCATATCCTCCCAATCATCCTGCCAAATACAAAACCGATCAACCCAAAGAAACTCGAAACCTAACTGTCTCGTAACAACCACAGCATCCTGAATAGTCTGTTCCAAGTCCTCCATTTTTATCTCCTTCTCAAGCATATCCTGGTTTGTTTTCTTGAGTTCTGTCAACCCGCCATGTTGGGGCTTGGGACCCCAGCAGTAGCTTAGTGCTATGTAGGAGCCACACCGGTCTCTTGTGTTGATGTGGAGCTTTATGGGATTGTTGGAGCTGACGTCGAGGACGCGGGTTGGCAGGACTGAGTCGCGGGAGTAGCGACATTCTTCGTGACCTTTGCTTGGGGCGTCTGGTCTTAGACAGTTGTGCAGCAGTTTCTTGGCCGCGACCATGACTGCTGGACTTTGTACATCTCTCTGCAGTGGTCTTCGAGGAATTAATGTGCTGAGAGGATCATCTAGTAAAGGTTAATAGACACTCAATCCCGAAGAGAAGCATTAAGATACTACCTGATAACGCAAAAGGGTAAAGATTTACATATCCTTCTTCGTCCTTGAGAGTACCTCGAAGAAGATGAATTGAATTTTTGACGGGACTCAAGTTCCGAAAAGTGATCCGCTCATGACTTGCCCATCTGCTCCCAAATTCCTTGACGACGAGGCTAAAAATTATTTTGCACAGTTTGCAACCTCTGTTGATCGAGGCTGTGCAATCGTTACGAGTAAGATGCGGGAATCCTCTGGAGTTGAGTTTCGAGAGACTCGACTGAGAAAATAATCGTATACATGCCGCGCATTGAGAGCAGGCTTCCGTTCGACGTGCCTTTTTTCTCGGTGGACCAGTGGTTGAAGGATGACTATTCTTCATTGTGGCTGAGAGTGGAGAGGCCGGATGATTTGGGCGACCAGCTATAGCAGTGGCCGCAATCTATCTTCGCTGGCTGTTCTCCTGTAAGGTCAATCTTGTTCTGATAACAGATTGTCTCGACATTCATGGGACGGTGGAGCTGCCACCAGATTTCCATGAGGCTCGTTTTTCACTGCATTTTTAACCTCCCCCTGGTGTTGACGGCTGCTGCGGGAATGCTGATTGGTTCGTTCTCCTTGTAGTCTTAGCGAGGTATTACCTGAGACTGAGTTAAAAATGCAGTGAAAAAGATGGTTGAACGAACACTTCGCAGCCTCCAAAATGGCAGCAGCGATAATGGCCGAACCTCAGAAGAGGTTAAAATTGCAGTGAAGGTAAGCGTGGCTGAGTTTTTGCGTAATCTAGGTGGTCGTTATAACCTGGCAGCAACTATCTCCCCCAGAGTGAATTAAAAATGCAGTGAAGGGACACCAGTGCCAGTGGGGCAGACATGCTCTTGTGGGTGTGTCCCCGGGGGTATGAATTGCCAGCTGGAAGTCTGATGGGTGCATTCTTGCGCTCACTCCACGAGAGCGGATCGTCTGTAAGCTCACCATTCGTGCCACTGACGTTGGTGTTGCACCCAATATTAGGCATGATATTATTCAGCCAGCGTAGCCGTACTGTGCACACAAGGCTGGGAGTAGTCAGTGCAAGCTATCTATGAATCCCTTACAACCGGGCTATGTCGGAGTATGTGGTTTGCCTTCTCATCATCTGGATTTAAACCCTGAAGGTGGATTTCTGCATGTATCGAGAGGGTTATAATGACGGTGAAAGTAGTCATGTCCAGGGCGTTATCATGGGCTCAAGTCAGATATGCCCCTCGGAGTGGGTTAAAATGCAGTGAAAACGGCGTAAATCGATCGCTAGGGGGTTTGAAAATCCAACGCACAGTCAACAGACATACCTGCAGCTAGAAGTCCGATAGGTTCATTCTTACACTAACTTTATGCGGGCGGCTCATGGATCAGCTCAACACTTTTTGCTGATGATGTTGGTCTCGTATCCAGAATCAAGTGCATGTCAGCCAGTTTTATATTTAGAGGCTGGCAGTGGGTTAAATTTGCAGTGAAGGAATCTCATCTCATCTCATCTCATCTCTGTGCCCCCATCTGCCACCACACGCCCTCTGTGCAAATGTAACTCGGCCAAAGCTTACATGCACATTTACAGCTCCGCAACAAAAGGATAATTACAACTCTGTGCGTGACTTACCTTGTGAAAGTTAGGATTATCTCCTGCGAGGCGACGTTCTTCTTCAGCGTTGCCCGTTTTCTATTTAGGCCTTACTGGTGGATACATTTGGAGATAGGATGCAATGCCATGCGCTACCTTACGCGGGCGACTCATTAGTCAGCTCATCATTTGTGCTGCTGCTGATATCCTTGCACCAAGCCCGTTTTACATTTCAAAGCTGGCTCTGGGTTAAGATTGCAGTGAAGGACGAACGCTTATGGCATCCGTAGATCGAGGTGGAGTGGGCCAGTGACAACGTACAGTTGGGCCTTTGACTTTTTGTTCTCCCTTAGGCCTGTGCTGCACATTGGATTACCCAGTTATTATTCCAACATTTTTGATGATCGTACATACTGATCTTCAGCCAGTGCTAAGTTTACCTCTACACCACCTTGTATACAATCAAGGACTGGGGTGAGTTAAAATTGCAGTGCATGTTTACCCACCTCCCCTCCATGCAGCTGTATCCTACGGTAAAAATTCCCAACTCTGGAGACGTTGTGTCTTACATGTCAATAACTAGCAAAAGGCTATCAGGCCAATTTTGCTGATGGAAAACGTAGTGTTATAGACACAGCACCGTTCCTATTATCCGTTCGATTGTTGATAAACCTCTCCGAGGGAGTTAAAATTGCAGTGAAGACTTTACCCTATTGACCCACATATGAGGATATGTTTAGACAACATAGGGTGTTGATTCAGGGTGGACTAAAAATGCACTGAAAGACTTCAACTTTTCTGGCAGTGGTCTCAGAGGGAGTTACAATTGCAGTGAAATTCTCTTGCTAGAACTACTCGGGGTCTGCTAGTGACACATCTGGTGATAAGATGCCCGGCAATGCGTACTTAATAAATATCTTGCTAGAATTCCTCGACATGCCATGGTTGTTCCTATCGGAGGTGCTCTCATTTTACCGTCCCCTTTCAGCCTAGTCAATTTCCCCAAGATCGACTAGCGCCTGCGGAGACTCAGCTCCAACATCCATGACCCCGCAACATCGGCCATCAACTTCCCTGAACCGAAAGAATGATGCTTGCAACCAACATTCTAGATAGAAGAATTTATTCTTTTTTCTCTTCTTAACCCTACAACGTCCACTCTGTCGGACATTTGATAAGATACCGCCAAGCGTCGATCTCGGCTTTATGCGATGCCGCCAAAGAAACGTGCATACGTACCAAAAACAAAGGGTCAGTTCGCTACCCCCAACCGAAAGTGAGGCGGAGTCATTGACCAAAAGACAGGTTGCCATGAGTGTTCCAAGCGACGCATTCATTGCGATAGGACTGAACCTAGTTGTAACAAATGTACTTCTAGAGGGTTGAGTTGTAGTGGCTTGGGCATTCGACATCGGTTTAATAAGGGTGTTGCTGCGAGGGGGAAATGGGCGGGCAAGACTATTGACAAAGTCTACGAAGAGTGAGTTGAAGATGCACGGACTGGTTGAAGATGTTTGCTAATGTACATTTAGGAATGAGTGGAAGGTTGTCGCCACAGATGACACGCAATTAATATCGACATCAAACGCGACTCAACTTCCAAAAACTACAGACCTTCAAGCCGAGGAGTATGACCAACTATGCGACTTCGGAACCGAGTCCGCCCCTTCGGAACTTCAAGTCCGAGACCTAATCACTCGACGGAGCGGATCATTAGACGATCATGCCGTCTTCTGTTCACTCTTTTTACAAGATATCCCCGAGAGCACGCCGGCTTGGAAACGAAATATGTTCCTAACTTGTGCGTCACCTTTTCGAACTCGCACGATCTAACCTAACCGTGTCTAGTCTCGCAATGCATATCGACAGAGATGGTAGCCATAGATGGCGTCCACAACGACTGGCGCCATCTCCTCCTCCCCCTCGCCCAACAAGATGAACTAGTCATGGACGCGGTCCTGACAGTCTCGGCATTCCATTTCCACATCAGCAAACTCCAAAATAGTCTAAGGCAGAGAAAACAACAGTACAATGCCTTCGGCACTATTGCATACGATTCTTACGTGCCCGATCCATATCAGCTTCTTGGTCGGACATTGCAAGGTCTACGGATACGACAGGAACTCAACTCCGGCGATCAAACGACACAACAATCTGTTCTAATTACCCTCTTATTACTGATGACCTCTGTTCTTGTTACTGGCGGTTCGGACTTTCCTATGCTTCTAAGAATGCTCGAGTCTGCGCTGGATGCTATTGGTGGCAAGGAAGGTCTCGGGACAGGTATCCTCGCCGGTTTCATCATGCGCGAGCTTCACAAGTAAGTCTCTAGACACGTCTTCAACAGATCTGTACTTACACTTCTAGAATCCGAGTCTACGCTGCTCCACACCTCGGCGAAGAAATGGGTCTCCCGATGCTATCCTCCCAAGCCCGAACAGACCAACTCTTCGGCTGTCTCAACCACTGCCTCCAGCTCTACCCTGAACACGCCCCTCTCTTCTCCCAAGTTGCCGACCTAGTCTACCAAGCCCGCGACATCTACCTCCAACAAGTCCTCTCCGACCAAACAACCAACTTCTTCGATCTCGACCCCGTCCCCGCAAATCCCAGCTCCGTCGCCCGCGTGCAGCGCTTCATCGAAACACTAGCTCAAATACCGCATACCTCCCCCGTAGCACACATGCTTATCTGGACGACGTTCGTGGCGGCGTCGGATGCGCAGTTGGATGAGCATAAGATGTTCTTTGAGGATGTTTTGAGGAGACATCATAAGAGGAGTGGGTTCGGGAATTTGTTGAAGGGGATTGAGGCACTGAAAAGAATTTGGGGACGAAAGCCGGGGGAGAGATGGACTACGCTTTTACCGCAGACAAAAGTGCTTGTTGCGTGATTTCTTTATGATGGATGATAAAATGGCGATGTTATACAGTGTGTTATTGATAATACCCTAATTTGAAATCTTTACTCTCAATTAAACAAGCGCATGAGAAACATCATTGTCATGTCGACGATTTCACCGCATCGGGCCTTCCAGCCGATTCAAATTCAGATAATCAAAAGTCCTCAACTCGATAAACCTGATAAGGAACCTCCTCATACGGATGCGCTCTGCCAAACATTAGCTCATCCTACCCTCCTCAGTCACGTCGCATCAAATGACTTACTCTTTAAGCGCAGCAACCGCCTTCCTAGTAGTATCCTCCCCAACAATCAACGTCTCAACCCTAACCTCGGGCGTCTCCTCCAACTCGCCAACCTTCCCAATAGCGGGATTCGCCGCATCTCCGGGTCTAAACTGTCCAGTACCGGCTGTCTGCCATGCGCATTCCGTGTAGCCGCCCGGACCCGGGTAACGTCCTGCGCCGGCTTTGAAAATGGCTGCTTTGCATGCTGCCGCGTTGGATGGGGGGACGTAGAAAACGAGGGTGAAGCGACGGAGTGGTGTCGCCATTTTGCGCTGGATAGTGAGATAGTTATCGGGGAGTTGCGATGAGGGTTGTTTGGTGAGCGTGGTGTTGCGAGGGCCGGGCCGGGATATATGGTTCGAGAATATTCTTACTCCACGTTGGAGATCCAATCAGTTTTGACGCCCTTTTGTATGTTGCTTGTATCATGTGACGTCAATGTGTCATCAATCAATCAATCCAGTTGAAATTTTATCTTGACAAGTTCATTGCATCTGATTATCAATCAGCTTCTCGGAATTTTGATCTAGTGAGGCCGAAATATTCAAAAAAACGCGATGTTCGACAAGCGGAAGTTGCCTTGCGATCTAAAATTGCAATGCAAGCTCAACCCTGCAAATGTAAGAGGCGGGAGGGGGTTAAAATTGCAGTGAATGAGGCCTTCTTCGAATTTGCACCGAAATTACAATAAGAAACGCATTTGATCTGTGTAATCCCGCCTAGTAGGCCGCATCCAGGATTCCATTCATTAAGTAGTAGTAAGAGTGTAACTTTAGAAGGTTAACTCGACACCTTCAACTCATCCTTTCCCAATATAGTAGACCAAGCATCCTCCACCTCATTTGGAATATCAAAGTTATTCTTCGTGCCCTTATTAACCCCGCGTTGCGCATGTGCGGTGTCTCCCATTATCCTATCTAGGAATCGATCCATAGACCAAAGCTGCCCAGCATTATGATTCCCAATTCGGTTCGTTGTTTGTTGGTCTGATCCCGTTTGTGGCCAACTTGAAATCAGTGATTTTTGGCCGTTGTATACTTTTTCGAAAGATGTCACGGTACGACTGTTCATAGCAGGATCCTGCACCACAGTAATAGATCTCGGAGATTTTATGCCGTAGCCATCCAAGACCTTCCGAGTCTCATGTGCATCGGCTCCACAGTTTGTTGAACGGTCCACAACCAGGATGTCGAAACCTCCGTCATCCTTAAAGGTGTTGTCGATCTTTAATCTGTAGAAACGTTCCGCCATAATCTTCAACACGTGACCCTCCGGTTTTCCATCAATTTCACCGAAGATTTGAGAATACTTCTTGCTAGCTCGAATAGCGTCGTATACAAAAGATGTACAAGGTCCAATTCCACCGCAGAGGACCAAAACAGTGTTTTTTCTGCAATCTTTTTGTTGGACTGCCCATTCAAATACTGCTTCAGGGATCGCCAAGATCGCCGAGGCGCATAGGACGATCACATCGGTAGATTTATCTGTGTTTTGTTGTTGGAGTGTTTGGAGGTAGTTATCGAGGTCTTTGGCGCTATAGATTTGCTCGAGTGCTAGGAATTTTGAAATGATGTTGGCTGAACCAGCCACGCTGTCAGATCCTTCCGCTATTCTTGAAGGCATTTTAAAGATCGATGAAATGTATATGATGATTTGGCTCCGGACGAAAGGGAGCAGGGTTGATATATCTCGGTGAGCTTACCACACCAAGACATTCTCCCCTCACCTGTACCCATATCAGTGAAACAATTCACTTCTTCGAAAGGATTTCATCCAGTCAAATTGATACTTTTACTCATAATTTCATCATTAAAATGGTCTTGGTGAGTGAGCCCGCTCTATTAGTAACAAGATCTGTAGTAACATAGATCCGACTAGTCCTATTCTGGAAGACCACTAACATTGGCGCACCAGATGGTGACCTCGAAGTATCATGGTGACAGGTCTGTGGATAGTAGTAGTAATCACTTCCTGAGTAACAAGAGGACCTATGAGACGTTGTGGTCATGTTTTCATAACCGCGAAAGATCGAGGCTAGGAAGGGATACCACTTTGGTAACGCCCGGCGGGCCCAGTTTTCGTCCTTCCAGCGGTTGGTGGTCATAAGGCTGATCGACCAATAATATTGGGACTCGGTAGATTTAATTTTCGGGAAGGACGGAGATATATAGACTGGAATACGTCTAAGACACATTGTTTCTCTCCCTACGTGCTACATAAGCAAAGTTAGAGGAAGCAGTAAGCGGCTATTGTTGCCGGGGTCTGACATGTCGGACCTGTTGGTCCTTGAAGAAGCGGCATGACTGCAGATCTAGACTCCCAGCTATGCAGGTCACTATCGAATCTGTACCTTTGGAAGATATTGACATGATAAGATATATCGGCCGTTACTTGCATTTACTATCTCACATACACCAAAAAATCAAAATCGCTCGCTCATAACTCCCACATCTCAAACCAAATATCCCTCAACGCCAACACACACAATTCCCTAATGTCTCTCTTATCTTATGGGCTCGAGCACTCCGACTCAGCCCGCTCGCCAACAAGCTCAATCCTTCCAGTATTGACATCATAAACATACCCCGTAATCGGCACATCCAAAACCAAAGGACTCTTCCTCAAAAAAGCAACATCATCAATAACACTCTGTCGCAAATCAGAAAAAGGTAAAAAGGCCATATGATCTACATCTTCGTGCAATTTATTCCGGATTTTGGCGCGAAAGTCTGTGTCGGAGAAGGTCTGCATGCCGCAGCCGGTCTGTGGGTGGTGTCAGCCGGGCCGGTTGGGTGGGAATATTGGTCCAATAATTGAGACCACGTTTTTTCAAGAAGTACAGAAAGGGGAGGGTGTCTTACATGGTGCATGATAATTATCTCACGCGTGCCGAGCATCTGCTGAGAAATCAGGATTGATCGGAGTGCTTCTACTGCGCGACCACCAGCTTGAAAGCGGTCAGCTTTGGAATCAACACCAAGAAATTGGAGGAATTACCGTTTCTGATGACATGCGCATCACCAAGATCTAAACCTAGCACTTTCTCGACATCCAATCTACTATCCATGCATGCAACAACAGCGACTTTTCTTTTGAATGTTAGGCAGGTAGATCTACTGATGTATTGAAGATCGCGCTAGCTTACCGACGAGGTGGAGAAGGTAAATGCGATTGATTGAAAGTCGCAGCAAACTTCTGATTTGCAGCTTCAAACTCAGATGCAACAGAAGGTCGACGAACGGGGGAAGTAATAGAAGTATCAAGGACAGGCATTTTGGGTTCAAAGAATGAAAACTTCATGTTGGAAACAGTGCTCTCAAAATAGGCTATTGAAAAGAGCCAAGACTTGATCTTGCATACAAAAAGAAGAGCCGAATCCTAAAAAGCGGGGAGACAGACGTCTTTATATCTCCAAGCCAAGAGCCAAGAAAACGCCAATTCATTCATTGACCAAACAAACAAACACAAGAATAAGCCATGTGCGTTTGTCCTTTGATCCGGGTATATCACAACGGCGGGGTCCGAACTCCCCGTGCACACCCACTTCTGAGATATCTGTCTGAGATCCTGCGCTGTTGATGTTGAGATCATGCGATGAATGAATGCTACCGGCTGTCAGGTACGGGTCGGGACCGGGTCAGATTGCCGGTAGACTATTGATTATTGTGCATATATGAGACGATGGCGCTCGCCGCTCGGCGATAGCCTCTCCCCGGCTCGATTTACGGCGGAGAGAGCTCAGATACCCAATATCAGATTGACCGGCAGCCATAATCACTTCCATCAACACTAAGAATGCACCGTTGCAATGGATTCCTTGGCTAGCTTGGTCAGCCAGTTACAAAGACTTCAGAATCTGGGGAAGCCTGCTCTAAATACCGAACATCGCCGATATGTAGATCCCGGCATAAACCCGTCTTACCATCCGTATTTAAGCTTGATCCTACCTCAACTATGCTTTCTGCACTGCATTCAAGTATACCAATCAGCTCTGGAATTCAAGGTCACCCGTCGCATTCACTGAAACGTAGACTGCAGTTGTTCCGCCAATGTAGTGAGGAAGTGTGCCGCTAGGAAGAAGTATGACATAGAGATTTGACTCCTCACTCGCTGTGCCGCAGTCTATGTCAAACGCAGTTTAGACGACTAACCTATAGCTACATTGACAAGGCGGGTAAACAAATAGGCATGGACGGCGTTACAGTCCCATTGAGATAGTGCTGAAATGACGACTCAAATGGCGAAGGATACTAGGTTTGAACCGTGTACGGATAATAGTTTGCCCTCGTCATTCTAGTTTCGTCGTTGGACTAGGTTCAATGTTAAGTGGTGAAAGAAAGTTGACTAATCTATAGGCAAGTCATTAAGCTTTGGTTTCACTTTTCAATATACACATGACAATCATGCATGATGCAGCTCTTTTCTCTGTTCCTTGCCCTCGGCCTCGTGTTTGGAGGGCTTCGGCCGAAGAACGACGTATCGTCCGGTGAACATGCATATGTGACGCCTGTTGAACACGTCTTCCAACATATCGAGGACTTCTCAAAGGGAAGAATTGCAGATATCCGTATCGCCCAGCCATAATGTGCGAGGTGTCTTATCTTCCTCACTTATATAAGTAGCAAGGGAATAAGTGGGGCGTCTCACGGAGTCAATTACATGCAGGTACAGTCAATATCAGCAAATCCGTCCGCACACTCCGTCGGCAAACGAAAGACTTATTGCCTATCCATATCATTTTTCGACAGTAATTCTTCCGCAAAATGTTTACTAAATGGCACAATTCGCCCCAGAACATTCGATCGGATGAACTCTGTTCCAAAGCGGACCAACAACAGGCCGAGTCCACTGGAGTTATTTCTCCTTTGGGCCATAGTCTACGGACACGGGCCCCGGTTCAGGGTCCGGCTCAAGGCGAGATTTTCTATACTTAAGAACTTCCCCTTACTACCAGATTAATCACCAAACAATACAATATCGACAAAATGACTGACTTACAACTTTCCCAACCATTTACGCTGCCATGCGGTCTCACCCTGCCGAACCGCCTCGCAAAGGCAGCTCTGGCAGAAGAAATTGCTGACGGTCAACATCTTCCTACAACGACGCAACTGGAAAATGCATACGGTGCCTGGGCTGATGGAGGATGGGGAATGGTCCTGACTGGTAATGTCCAGGTTGACGAGAAGTATCTTGGTGGACATCGCGATTTGGCCGTTAGCTCTGACCTTCCTGAGGAAAAGGTCTTGGAGGCTTATAAGAAGTTTGTGGGGATCATGCGGCGAAAGGGAACCCCGGCGATTATGCAGATTAACCATCCTGGTCGACAATCGCCTCTTGGAGCTGGTAAGAAGGCGTTTATGGATAAGAATCTTGCTCCTAGCCCTATTCAGCTGAACATGGGAGATGATTTCCTTGCCAAGATCATCACGAATGTTGTTTTTGGTACACCAAAGGAAATGTCCCTCGAAGAGATCGAAGATGTGGTTCAGAGCTTCGCCAAGACAGCCCGCATCGCATCAGAGGCTGGTTTTGATGGTGTTGAGATTCACGCTGCGCATGGTTATCTCCTCTCTCAGTTCATGTCGGAAAAGAGCAACAAGCGAACAGACCAGTATGGAGGGTCACCTGCGGCTAGGGCGAAGATCATCGTCGACGTTGCAAAGGCCATTCGTGCCGCGACACCAGCCGGTTTCTGCGTTGGATTAAAGTTCAACTCTGCAGACCACCAGTCTCCTAAGGAACTTGAGGAGGTTCTGGAGCAGGTCACACTTATTGCTGAAGTTGGACTTGACTTTTTGGAAGTCAGTGGTGGAAGTTACGAGAACCCAAGTGTGAGCCAACTCGTCTCCCTTTTCAATCGAAATACTAACGCGATGTTCTAGATGTTCACAGGAACAGGCGAGAAGAAGGCCGCCAGCACAGCAGCCCGAGAATCGTTCTTCCTCTCATTCGCCCACGAAATGCGCGCCAAGGTTCCCAACGTTCCCCTAATGGTCACAGGCGGTTTCCGCACCCGCGCAGGCATGGAAGCGGCCCTCCGCGAGGGCGCTTGCGATCTCATCGGTCTTGGTAGACCTGCTATTATCAACCCGCTTTTACCTTCGACTATCATTTTGAACAAGGAGGTTACGGATGATGATGCGAAGCTTTATGCTAAGAAGATCCAAACGCCTTGGTTCCTGAAGAGGTTTGGACCGAAGAGTATTGGTACTGGCGTTGAGCTTGTGAGTAACCCTTTTATGTTTGAGAGATCAATACTAATGATATACAGACATGGTATAGAAAGCAATTGCAGTCAATTGGGAAGTAAGAAAATATTTCTTGGTGGTGCAACTTTGGCTTGATTTTAGTAGAATACAATTTTTCAGGAGTTCCTTTCTAGAGGCATACACGGATAGACTTAACATAATTATTCAAATATCAGATATCAGCTTGTAATTTTACAATCGGTGATATTGGCAAAAAGATACATACAACACCGGGGATTCGCTGGTCGTCACCGACCCAACTACTAATCCAGCGCTTCGCAGCTTGACGATGGGAGAGCAGACGGGATCCCGTATTCTCTGCGAGCTGTGGTCGTATGTGCTAGTATTGCTCGATTTTGGCATTATATATCTTGAAATCTGCCACTTTCACAGCCTCAACCAGGACTCTCTTGCTATCGAGATTGAATATCAATTACACTAGTAAGACGTTGACATCTACTGTGGGTGAAAGGCACCCTTCTTCCTCTCAATCAATCCACTGCCCCAAGGATCCGTGTCGATAGGGACCAACGGTGTTTCGCATTTTGCTTTTAGTGCCGCCTGAGCCTCGTCGCTTTCATATGGAACACAGTCGACACCAACACCGCCGTGCATCCCATCACAAATAACCACAGGTTCTCCACCGCATGGTGGTTTGACGTCAAAGTTCTTGATAGTAATGTTGGCGCAAACAGCATCTTCAGCTGACGAACAAGAAAGACGAGCTACAGCGTTGCCATAAACACCAGATGTATAGCCTGTGAAGTTCTCAAAGTGTATGTTGGTGATTTGCATTCCTGAGGGATGAGCATTGCACTCCTCGGCTGATTTGTTGAAATAGCAAGAATCGAGGAAAATGCCGTAATCCATACGTGCAACCCAAAAGTTCCTGGCTGCATGTTAATAGCTAGACGCTACTGAATCTGAAGTACCCACTTGAACGTTACGTTGTTAACAAAACCCGTGCCAGTTTCATTTCCGGCCCAAACCTTGATACGAGCACCGGAATACTGAAAGAGTTAGAATGTATAGCGAGTGACCCGGGGTTATGACATACATCTCCATTCATCATCCAGACGTTCTCGATATGCACATCGTGAACATTAGAGACTTCCCCCTTATATTGCCCGAGGGATCCCATGGACTCTCCGAGTTAGCTTCATCAGGCATTCCCTTGCATACAGAACTCACCTGGCCGTGTGTACCGTTACAGTACATGGTGTTGACATAAAGATCAGAACTGTTTGGCTTTGGAGAGAAACAATCATCATCAATATTGACCCATGTCCTTTCAATTCGCACGGTTGAAGTGTTCATTGTGTTCATAAAGTCAGTGTTCTTCGGGATAATGCTGCCATTGTTTGACAGAGCTGTCGCTACGACATCAGTAAATGAGATGTTCTTGGAGCTTACGATAAAGTTGTTCCAGCAGGGTGAGTCTTTGAGATGAATGCCGGAAACATCAAGGTTGGTCGTGTTCTCTGCGTAGAACAGAATCGGACGGTAATACTTATTGTCAGGATTTAGAATGCTAGTAGATAGTTAGTACAGTGCCACTTATAGTGAAATCCGGTCAACTCACGAGCCTGTGCCGGCTTCAAACTCATTCCACCAGCGTTGTCTACCACTGTCAGCCATAAGACACCTGTGTCGGCCTGATATGAACTAACCCTTGACCTTCGATGACGCCGTTACCATATATCTTGATATTGTGCCCTCCCCATTTCCAAAACATAATGGACTTTTGAAAGGGATGATACCAAGCGTTTTCCTGCCAATACTTGACGTTATCCGTGAACTATCTCTGTTAGGTTCCGAGACAGTGTGCGGTCCGAAAACAATTACTGACCCGGATCTCGCCCTCCAGGTGAATGTGAATATCATTGAGTCCAGTCAAATCAAGCGCTTTTCCAATGACGAATGTCTGGCCATGGGGCAAGTACAAGGTGTTACCCCGGTCAGCCTGACGCACACCGCGCTCGAAATCCTCGGAAACATCATCCTGATGATCTCTTGACGCGCGAATCTTTATTATCTTGCGGTGCTCATGTTTGGGAGGCTTGTATGGGTGTTTCTGTCGGAAATCTGAAATATCGCGAGGCACATCTTGCGGCAGAGACACAGCATCAATGGTGGCGATAGCGAACACCCCAAGAAAAATCAAGATTGGAAGATAACGCATTTCGAACAGTATGAGATGTGAGGATTCATATCGGGACCGAATTGAGTTTGTCGAATATATACAATTGGTTACAAGAGACTCGGTGTATCAATGCGAGTTTACCGACAGCAACACAAGCTTGCCCCCAATCCCCTGCTTCGTGTGATTTCATGATGCCAAGGCGGAAAAGGTGGTTGATCTACTAATGCAGGGAAAGCTAAATAAAGGCCATTGGTGGGATATTCTCTCGGCCGACGATCCGCTCAATCCGGTCCGGATTAGCTGTTTATCTCCAGGGTCGGATAACTAGTGACATTAAAAAAAAGGTTCTGTCAAAACTGACCTTTTCCGTAGTTAGAACTTTGTACTTTGAGAAGCTGAGGCACTGCAACAGAAAACAAGAACTGGACGGGACCCCGTATTCTTTGCGAGCTGTGGTCGTATGTGCTTGTATGAGTTGTCTTTAGATTTTATAAAGGGTAGTTTCAGATACACAGTGATGTCTGGCTTGATGATAGCCCATGACACATCCCGAAAGGTTTGATATATGAACAGCAATCTACTTCCTCATCTTCAAAGCAATATCCAATCCTAGCGGCTTTCTCAAAAAGCCCTCTCTCGTCTCCATGACTCCTTGTCTCAACTCGGGGACATATCTTCTCGCCCAAGTTGCTGCGATGAGCTTCATTTCCATCTCAGCCACATTCCTTCCCACGCACGCTCTCGGTCCATGACTAAACGGATTGAACGCAGTCTTTTGGATATCTGTAACAGTTTCCCAGCGCTCGGGTCGGAAGTCGTCTGCATCGGGGCCCCAGACCTCCTTGGAGTGATGAAGCGTGTACGTCGGGACGCTGAGAACACTGCCTGGTGGGAAATAGTGACCTTTGATGGTGACGCCGGGGGATGTAGATGGGATTTGACGCGGGAGACCAATACCGGATGTTGAATGGTATCGAAGCGTTTCATTGATAACGTTGTTCAGATAGGAAAGGTCGCGAACCATATCATATGACGGCACGTCAATCTCCGACGGAATCGCCTCATCAAGCTCAGCCTGCAATTTCTTGAGGACTCCGGGTGTTCGCGTGACATGGTAGAGTAAAGCGCATGAAGAATTAGATGTCGTGTCGCTGCCAGCAATAAGCTGCGTCAAAGCCTCCGCCGTCAACTCCTCTCGTCCCAATGGCTCACCCTTCTCATCACGTCCCTCCATCAACCTCGCAAGAAGATCCATGCGTTCAATACTCGGCGGGTTATCCAATCTGTTCTTCACACGCGCAATAGCAATGCCCGCTAGGTTCTTCACAGCGTTTAGCCCGTTGCTGAAGAACGGATCCGGGAGGTACTGCGCATAAGGCTTCAATTGAGGAAAACAACCCAGCGTAGCACTGACTTCACCTCGTCTATTGAGAATCTCAATCGCAGAGGCATAAATCGGTGCACTCTCGGGTGTTTCGCGAACTTCGGCTACATCAGCGCCATTGGCCAACATGCCGAAGGGAACACCGAACGCGAGGTCGCCGATGACATCGAAGGCGAGGTAATTGAACCAAGGAAGACAGTCAATAAGAGCTTGACGTTTGCCATTCTCATCAGTAGACGGGCTGGTTGTGACGAGCTTATCGAGTTGTTTGACGAAGAGTTCGAGATTGGCGTGGATGTAAGGTTCGAATTGACTGATGGATTTGGCGGAGAAGACGTGCGAGATGAGTTTGCGCTTACGCGTATGTTCTGCGCGATCGCGGGTATTGAACAGACCCCGTCGAATTGAAACAAACGCGTCGTAAAATTCCCTAAACCCCATTAATCCCATTCCCCATCAATCGAGGTGCAACTCACGACTTCAAAAACCCATTTCCATGCCCATAGATCGTCGCGATAGCATCAACATCTGCGATAGAGGTGTGATTCGGCTGGATGCGCACTACAGGGCCGAGCTTCTTGTGAATCTCATCCACGACGCGATATCGCTCGCCACGACGGCAGATGTAGAGAAGCCATAGATTTGAGAATTGTGCGGGAAAAGGAGCGGGGATGGCGCGAAGGTGGGAGTATGTTATGAAGTAGGTGTAGAGATATGAGGCGACTAAGAGGGTGACGCCGATGGGGATGGACCACCATGTGAAGAGGACGTCTACTATCGCCATGACGTCGCTGTTTAGTGTCACGATGCTGCGCGCATGAGTCTGTCTTGGATAGGCTTATGCTATGCTGTACTCAAATGACGCATATGACGCTCAAGTTATCGCAGTATGCATCGTAGAAGTCATGGCAAACATTCCAACGTCGGCCTCCTCGGGCACCTTCTTAACCTTTCGTCATCCGGGCTAGCTCACTTCACCCCGCATCTCGGCAACGGTAGTTATTTCACGGCGATGGGAATATTCTCAAAAACGATACCCGAGATCCAATGACACGCATGCAATTTGGCCTTAGTAAAAGGTGCCCGCGGACGGCGCGGAGGAGTTATTTTGAGCGAATGAGACTCGCTGGCATCTTCCCCGGACGGAGAGAAGACCGCTGGGTGGTCTTTGCGGGGAATCTGACTTGGGGGTTACCCTGCAGTTGGGAGTTAATTAATGTAGGGCTGTGATGTTTTCACGATTGAAGCCGACTACGTGTAAAGTCTGTTTGCAGGACGATTTCTTTTTTATAGGATTAATCGATAAATAATAGGTGTATCTAGTCTCTTCCCAGGTTGTTTTCGGTTGATGGCTGTTTGTGTGTAGTAACCGTTGTGTGCACCTTGTTGCAAAAAGGTCAATTTACTGAATCACGATTGGAAGACCACCATACAGCTTCGACAACATACAATCAACCCTGGAGCTCATAAAAGGATAATCACATGATAGGTCCATGACTTCCTTACCCTGAGAATCTTTTGCAATGCCCTTGCTTCAGCCCAGTTTACTCGAATCTTCATCGTACTTCAAGACCGGAAACATCATTTATCCGAAACCGACAGGCTATCCTTGGCGTTGCAGCTCGGCAGCTCGGTAAACCGTTGACTCGCCCGAAACACCAACACGCGACCGCCTTCCACATCACTACAGCCTCACCCGTAAACAACAGCCAAGCTGCCTCTATAGCCACCACGCATTAAGCTATCAAGTGCCAACCCATCATCCAAAACAGGACCGTAGGGCAGTGCACATAAACAACGCATTGATCATCGTAACCTGAAATCGGAAACATGTTGTCACGGTAGCATTGCCGTAGCATCTATAACTTGACCGTTCATCCGGCTCTTGGCTGCATTCAGATGGTCACGAGATGAATTATTGCCAGTCAATATCTATATCAATTATCAAACCCTATATGCGACCACAGGGCTTAAGTCGTCGTAATAAGACGCCAAATCTGAAACTGCGATAAACCTGTCAGCTCCAAAATCTAGACGCGCTCCGCACGGAAGCTGAACCAGCCGGCTTGGTAGTAACATCACCAACCTGAAAGACTTGGTGTTTTGGCTTTTCTTCATCCTCGAAACAGTTACCCCCCTGTATTCACCCCCTGTAGCGCTAACTTGTACCGCTGAGCGTTGCTGACAGGGGTCTTTGTGTTTGATCTGCCGTCTCACAATGCACACCTCAAGCAGCACCCGGTTTCGCCCTCAACTGGGCCTCTCGATATAGTTACTCAGCTGGGTAGTTGGTTGCGAATCGCTCCATATCTTTCGTGACATCTGCTGTCTTGAACTAAACTTTTTTCTCTCTTCTTTTCTTTCTGCACGTTGATCTGGAATCACGCAGCGACTTTCATTTTTGAGTGTAAATCGTTTTTATTCTTCTTCTTACAGTCTTTTTTGCATCCGATACGGCATTTTAATCTTGTAATTTACGACAACGAAGCTCTGGTAGCGGTTTATTTTCGACTTTCCCCGTTTCGGTTTCTTTCTTTGCTATAATGGACGATTTGGCTCTCGAACTACAAGTCTCTCGCATTATCAACGCAGTCGAATCTACCACTATTTTCACAACTATCTTTCCGAACCCAACTGCGAAAGCGGATTATACAACAACCCAAGATGCACCTGTCGTTACAGTAACGCAGGAGGCGAACCAAAATGATACAGGAGGATTACCTGGTGGTAAGATCTTTGGAGCTCTTGAGATCATCATTGCTCTAGGAGCGTTGGGTATGACAATTCCACAAACGCAGAAGTCCAAAAACTAACCCTATAACAGTCGGAGTTCTACTACTCATCATGGGAATCATCCTCTGCGATCGACGAAGAAAGTCCAAGAAGCGAAAGCGAGCATCCGCCAGAGTTCAGAAGAGAATGACAGAAAAGACCAACCCACCAGCCGAAAACAGCGAAGCAAGTGTACCGCCAACAGAATCAAGGTTAACAGCATCGATATGGCCTCGGATGGCGGACAAGAATCAAGCAGTTCAGGATTATTGGCAGGACGATGCATCACGGCAGCAGCAACAAGGTTGGCAGCCAGGTGCCGGACAATCTCAAGACCATGGCCAATATAGATATCAATAATCCCCAATGAAAGAACGTCTTACGGCCGGCTATACAAAATCTATAAAAAAAGGTCTCAAAAGAGACAGACCAAAACTATTCCGCCACAGTGACTTCACCTTTGCCTTCTTTCAAAATCCTGACACGATCTCGAATAGCAAATCTCCACTCCCGAGCAATCTTGTAAATCATAACCGAAAACAAGATCAGAATAACGGCACAGAGAAAAAGAATTATGACAACACTGAACCATAAACCAGCGTCTTATATTCCCAGACTGTTTCGACCAGGATGTTCTTGTTGAACTGCAATGGCAACTTGCAATCCGCTGAGAATAGTCGACACCATTCCGACCATGAATAAGATCGGACCGTAAAAGTGCGCGAAATATGCTCCATGTTGGTACTCGGCGCGCTGGAACTTTGATTTTCCGAGGATTAAAGGTGCATAGAGGTTGAGTCTCGTCAATCGAATTTCTCCATAGGCGTATCGTTGAGAGACGCTTTTGTCGCTTATCTCGGAAAATTCAAATGAGAAATCGCAAAACTCTTCCCAACTAACTCCAGCGGGGATCAAACAACGGCTGATATCTTCCGCAAGGTTGAAGCCGTATTCAGATTGTATAGATAGAAGTATGTCCTCAAAAAGCCCAGAGCAGCCTTGCGGATACGCTCTCGACGAGGATCTCCACCTGGACCCAAGTACTGTTTCCAAAAAGCATGTGATGTACGATACTCCGGCAACGGTTTGTTGAAGATTCGATCCTGGATCCAGACGAGATGTAACTTTGAATCCTGAACGATATCTCGTCCTTTGACAGCTTGGTGGTTGAGAGGCCAGTGAGGTCACTGCTCGGTTAATTTGAAGAGCTGAAACGCCTCAGCAAACGGGGGTTCTGTTGAGGCCTGTCTATTGGCTGTCGCCATTTTTGGCCAATTTGGAAAGAAAGCAAACAAGGAATAATTGAGTAGACTGGGCTGCTGCCGAATATATTTAGATGCTTTGGCGCTTTGCAGATTGGTAGATGTATTGTCAGCGTTGAAGTTCTGCAGCGGGAAGCAGCCACGGCGCTAAGGAGGTCAGGGGTGCCATAAACCAACTACCTAGGAAAAATGAAGATGAGGTGGCTTGACGAATTCGTGACAGACATCAACACTGTCGTGGAAAATGACTTGACCTTGAAGGGGCGCGTTATGAAGGCAACCCTTCACTATTTATGCGTAGGAATCTTGAGAAGTCTTGTCATCTCCCATCAACCGGGAAGGGAAAGGGCTGAGATCTGAGTAGAATGAGTCTTTATTCAAAGTATTTCTAAACCCTGGGGACTCTGCCAATGGATAGAGGGATTTGTTAGGAATCCTGCAACGGGAGGTAGCTATCAGCATGACCATCAGGTTCCTCACTAATGAGAGGAGTGCGAAGATGCTCTTCCTTTTGTTGGTTCTTGTAACGACTATAATAGCTATAGTGGCTTGGACAAAACTACTAGTCCTTAGCGAAAGAATCCTACCCAGCAGGGTACTCTCGAACAACTGAGCCAGCCGGTTCGCCAGCTAATGTCTTGTCATACGTTGCCTTGTGGCAGTTAAGTTGCTCCGCTGTGTCTTTGAAATACGACACGGTGGCTCCTGAAACGTCTCCTACCGCCGCTTGCCTGTTGGAGTTCACAAGGTCGGTCAAGGCATCGGCCTTTTCTTTCCTCCGAAACGATTCTTTGGATAGTCTCCTCATTTCATTCGCACTTTGGCGCATTTCCTCCATCCTGTCTAAGCCCACCTTCGCTGATGGCACCCACATGCTGATCGCGTCAGGAAATTGGTCGGGGTCCGAGATCGCCGTCCATGACAGGCTGGTGACAATCGAGAGCAGTGGTCCTACGATGGGAACGAATCCAACAGCGAACTCGAGGGCGTTCTTGAAGAATCTCTCGAGCCAGCTGCCTTCCCCTTTGCCAAACTCAATGTTCATCGCAGTGTGCATCTTCGTAATCTCAAGCCAACTATAGTCGGAACTGTCACAATACGACATTGTGAGTGGGGCTGTCATGACATCTTTGCTTTCCACAATCCTGACGAACTTGGCCTGGTAGGGATCATACTTTCGGAACTGGCGGGGAATAGAGAGGAGATGTATCAGACCCGTTATATCAAAGCCAATTGTTGCGCCTGGCCACACACCGAGGCCATGGTCACGGGTAGTTGGATGAGGCATGAAGCTTTCGCCTCCACGCCAGACAGAAAGATCCTTTCCTTGAATAAAGGAGAGCTGCAACCAGGTGCTGAGACCCGGAAAATCCTCACTGGCTGCGAAGGCTATAGGTATGTAGATGGCCCGAATACGTGCAAGCATCTGGTATAGCTCGTCAATACTTGTCAACACTTAGGGCATCATTTGGATTACTCATATCAATCCATACCCATCTCTCCGTCTTGCTGTCAGGCATTGGCATGGGCATAAACCAGGACTGGATTCGCTCTTGTTAGCCGTCAATATTCCAGGCAGAGTAGAGATCACAGGAGCTTCTCACCTCCTCAGATTTCGAATCCTCACGTTTCCAGAAGATATTTCCATTGATGCAAAGATTGTGCTGGACGCGCCTCTTGATATCCTTTTCGTTTGGACCATAGCTAAACGGAAGCTGCGTCCAGTTTCCGTAGGGGGTCTGATGAAAACCGCCCGCCTTGACGACGGTGTATGCAGATCGTGGGTGTCCACTAACTTCACCACCGCACTCTCTTATCTCATTCAGGCCGTGATCCGCTGGTCTGTTCCAAATGTACTCGACCATGAAGTGGGAGTAGAAGTCGTTTTTGTCAGCTTTGTACACTCCGTGACGAAAGGATTCAAACCCCCCCCCCATAGAATTAACCACCCCCCTTAACTTCTCCGCATACTCCATTGCCAATGCCCTGTTGATTGACTCCTCCTGATTCTTAGGTTCAAGGGCTGCCCGCGAGAAGAAAACCTCCCCCTCGGGGTATGGAAGCGCCATCTTGGGTAGAATATGTAAGAAGAAGTTAAGAGGAAAGGCTACTTGGTAAAGGGCCTACGGAAAAAAAGCGTGTCCGATGAAGGTACAAGGTGGGCTATTTATAGGCAAATCGTGTGACCCAAGACCTTGGGCGCTGTATCAGTAATCAACCACATGTCGATCTTACGGAGGTGTAAACTACACGTCAAGCAATGATTTTCAGTCAATCCGTAGCAAGACTAAGTTCCTCCCATGTGAGCGGCTCTCGAAGTAGTGAGTACAATCAGTCAGAAACGCAATGATTGGAAAACAAAGTTCTGTACATAAGCCATCTTCTCAATTCTGTCTCAAACTTGCTTTGTTGTCAGATAAGCCGCATAGCTCACCGCTCCGATGATGAGTTGAAAACTTCCCGTGTCTGATGCAGATCGATCACAAAGGAAATGCTCATCTCGGCCGGCTGTTTAGACTGAGACAACATAGCCTTAAAGCGGCTTGTATGCATTAGAATGTGAGACAAACCCACATCTTTGTCTCGGTACGGCTTCCAAAGGCGCTGTCGAATGCGTCATTTGCGTCTTGTCTTATAGGGTTAAGCAAGACAACAAGTGAGATTAACCTCTATATGGCTGCTGAGAGTTTGATCTAGTGCAAGGTAAAGCTGTAAATAGGTCGATCTACGTTTCCCACTTCCAAGGTAGATCTGCATTCCACAGTTACATGCATACATGCAGCTGTCTCTAAATAGCGCTGTTGAAACCTTGGCAGCTATCCTATAGGACGCAGTTTTGCTTGCATACTGGCCATGACGGGGTATAAAGATAAGAGGTAAGGTATGCCGCTGGTATGACTGATGTATTCAAGACATGCTTCTGCTGTATTGGAGGGTTGTATCTCAATCCTACCTGTTTCACGGTTCCACTTCCAATACGTTCTCTTGAACAGCAGCTATCGTACACACATCAAAGGTGCTGGCATGATTTGAAAGGTGTCTTAAGTAACCGAGTCTTGTCTATGGGCTGGAAGAAGCCAAAGCCGAAGCCGCCTACTAAGAGTGACGAAGTGTTGTTGATGAACGGAGTAAAGACGGGAGGTGCGCCTTCCGGAAAATAAAGCAGAAACAAAGTACACTAAGGTCTTTAGTGCTTTCCGGTTGGCTCGAATAGACCCGTCGCCGCGCAATTAGTTGATCGATTAGCTGCTTTAGTGGTGGATCCACTAAAGAGATCGACTTGGTAAGCCAAAGTTAAAATAACCTCTACAGAAAGCCAGCTTCCCAGATCAAGAATATGTAACCTGATCAAATACGTCGGACTCAAATAAGATTAGCCCCAGGTTTTGTCCCTTGTTGTGGCTGATGCTGCCATTGTTAGGCCTGCATGTAATTGACTCTGTGAGACGCCCCACTTCTCCCCCTACTGGATCGCTGTCTATGTAAGTGAGGAAGACATGGGCCAACAAGTTGCAAACTTTCAAGACATTAATATGAACCCTTACAAAGCCCTACCTAAATGAAAACAAAAAACCGAATATCAATGTCTCTTTCTCGCAGACTATCCACATTAAGTCGGGGATCAGAATGCATGGTGTTTCCTGTTTTAGTATCTCGAAATCTGCGAAAGGTAATCGGGTCATCCATTGTACGATCCGATTCTATGATCTCGAGGTCTTCTTCAGCCAGGGATCCGAGTCTAGGGTCTTGATCCGACAGCGTGAGAGTATGTTCATTGTAGTAGCGATAAACGCCAGATCCATCAGGGGATTCACTGAAGAACTGTATTATCCAGGGCGAGGGTAAAGGCCCAAGGAAAGCCTGGTTATCGCTCAAAGAGTGGACAAAACATTCCCCCACAACTTCGAAGACAGGGCGATTAAAAACAGGGCGTAGAAGGATGGGCGAGTCACAACCGAGGAGGCAAACTACAAGGTCTCCTAGCCCTTTTGTGTTAGAATGCTAGGGTAAATTGAAATCAGCAGGATTACTCACCTTCTCTGGCGTCATAAGGCCCAAGTCCAATGTCTCCATTATCCATCACAAAACAACTTCGGCCAAGAAGCATGCCGAGGGCATGTTCGTCTTTGAACGAGATAGTGGTTTCTCCGCTATCCGTCGATGTACCAACAGTAAACAAACTCGATCTTTCTATGTGTGATTCCCAATCTTTTAGTGAGTCGACCCGATTGTCAGGAAACCTGTCCTTTAAGTAGTTGCAAGCAAGCGTTCGTGTAAAGGTATCCCAAAGGGTACGGTTGGTTCCCGCTAGAGTTTTCATCCATGATACAACATCTCTGATGGCATCGGTCGACACATGCATCGAGCTGGCTTTGTCTTTCGTCTGTCGGTAATTGGGAATTCGTTTCGTGACGTTGACAGTGCCACAGTATACTCCTGCAGCATGGAGTTCCTTATCGCCTTTAAAAACAACTTGGCATGCAGCGTATCCCGAGGCAAACTGCCAATCAGCCGGCTTTGGCTTGATTCTATCCTTCGAGTATGAAGGCACCCAAGACGGCGCATCAATGTGATCACGATCTCGACCCTCCAAGTGACAGTCCCTCAACAACTCCAATCGCTGGACATGTTGAATATGTGAGCGAACGAAGCCTTCGTAGACTTTTTCAACAGGAAGGGAGTACTGCGGCTGAACCTTCATCTGAAATCTATCAGGGAAAAGGCCCAACACGCCGTAAACCAGATCCCGTCGGTTCTGGCAACCCCTTCCATCTGTGCGGTGAAGAATATGATATATGCTACTATTAGTGGTAACTGGAAGGACCAGTCCCTCTATGAAAGCCAAAGAGCGCCTTGAAAGTGCCGGATTCAACCATTCCTTACTACACAGAAGAATGATTGCTTGACGGAAATCACCCCAAAGTATTTCATCTAGACCACAGCATAGTACAGCCTCCTGAGCGAGATGGATTTCCTGCACTATCCAGACGCGACTGAACCAGTGCTGCTGCAGGAGCTCGTTCACAGCTTTCCAAGTTTCGACAGGATATTGCAGTTGGGTTGCGTTGTAGCACCAGTCCACTTGCGTAGCGCCTGGTGCAGTGAACTGCCATTTGTCCGTTGTGATGACTACTTGACTCCCTATGTAAGATAGGGTCTTCATAGCAAGAGAGGAATATGCTGTGCTTGGGCCAAGCCAGACCAGGACTCGAGTAGCTTCTCTGTATATAGTCGCCATCCGCTTTACCTGCTCGTCACGCTCAGGGATGTCGTTTTGGTTGATACACACCGCATCAACCCACAGCGTTCGAGAGCGGTCCATGAAACGGAGATGGCGGAGTGCAGAGGCCAAGTTGGGACCAATGAGTAACTCCGTTATCGCTTCTGAGCTGTCTGATGCCCGAGAAACTACCAAGGCCACATGCTTCTGGCTGTTCATATCTCCCCAAGTGTAAGATAAAGCTTCAAAAGCCACTGGGTTGTAAGTAAGTGGGATTTCATACGGCGAAATGTCAAAATTTTCGTCGGGGTGTGACCATTGTGATTTCCATTGCTCTTGGTCGTTCTCATAGTAAAAGTATATCCTGTTGTTTATGTCTTGGTATACCCACCAGTCTCGGGGGATGGTTTCCCTTAGGCTTGCTAAATCAACTGATTGCCAACGGGGCCTTCCGGAAGATCGGAGAGGGGCCTGATAGATACTGATCTTGATATCTTCATTCCCAACACCCGGATGCAACTCAATCAACCTGATATCCTCCGACGGGTTGTTCAGTGGGCTGTAGGCGTAGAGACCGAATGATCCAGAGCGAGCCATGTCGAACTAGCATGTTATCAAGATGTATATGACATCTACGAGGTAATGAGGAGGGGTGGCCAGCCTTATAGTTTCTAGCAGGGCCTAGGACCGGAGTCTTCACGCCTCTGATGTATATGATTGGCCTGCGTAGCATATAGAACAAACTCGGTGTGTTGTTTGTGATACCCCAGGCCCTCACGACATTGGAGATATACTTAGATATGGGTAGTGGAAACCACAATCGAACGTCTGGCCAATACTAGGGATTATCCAGCCACCATCGGGCTGGACTGATGACAACATGGTGGTACTCTGATTGGGTGCACTTTATGCCACCAACAGCTACGTGTGGTCTGGTGATTGCATATAAAATATAGACCTTGTTATCTTACTGGTGCCAGATTTGCAATTCCAAAATTCCATGAAACTTGGCATAAGCAGCTTGTGACATGCTATCACGAGCATTAGCAAGTTCCTGGATTTCAGAATGCGGGTGATATTGTTCATACCGCGAAGCAGTTGCTTGCAAAAGCTCTTGATACTAGAACAATCTTGAAGCGCGTGATCAGTAGGCAGACTTGTAGAGTTTCTGTGACATTATCTATCAAATGTGTTCATGAGGTCTTTGAACGGGTCCATGTCATTTTTTGGTGTTGCTCAAGACGCGAATTAATCATCCTAATCGAAAGCAAACCTCGCCCGATCAAAATGTTAGCAAAAAGTAGATTTAAAACAGCGTGGCCACAACGAAAAGGGAAGCAATTCAAGATAGACAATGGCAAGCTAAAACCATAACGCAACTGTTAGTGAGAAAATGAGCTTCTAAGACGAGACTGCTGTATTTCTCAGAGTTTGAACCAACACCGTGTCGAAATGAGAAACGGGATTTTGGAGGAGGTCCGGATATAGATGCGCACTATCAGAAGCGAGGCTCAAAGCGCAAAAAGAGAGAAGAAACTGAGAATAAGCATGACCGGACTCACTTGGGTAAGCTGCTCGTGAGGTTTTCGTTGAAAGAGTATAAGTCCTACACAACGAGACTCTGATTTTGCCCTGCCCTAATATAAAGTTTATCAAGGCATAAAATACGTTGCGTGCTTCTTTTCAACCTTTCTCTTCCTCTCACCAGCATCATCATCGAATAGGGATTCTGAGGACAATTAGACTTTAGATAAGGCATTACAACTCGTCTGCCTATACGGAACCTTGTAAGGTTTGGGGTGGCTATAAAATTCCCATCTGTCCTTGCATCTATCCAGCCTTTTTTTTATTCCTTACGCCAATATCAACAACCACTTACTACCTAAAAGATGTCTCTTCTCCAAACGCTTGAAGCTACTACCGACAGCCCTAGTCAAAGCAGGGCCACCACCTCCACTCATAAAGAGACAAAAGCATCCCCCAACACCGTCACCCTTACCAAAGAGCAGATCCAACAGAAGTTGAAAGATTTGGGAGTATGCGAGATGGGGTTTCATTGGATTGAACAGAAAACTGGCTATCGCTGTGCAGGAGGTTCCCATTTTATAAGCCACAAACACATCAAAGATCTCTGATTCATATCGGGCTTGTTCTTTTCAGCAATGCAGACTTGAGATTGCATTGTGGTGTTGGTGTTCAACAACAGCTGATCGGCTTCCATAGCTCAGTTGGTTAGAGCGTCGTACTAATACTTCAATCTGAATATTCAGTAATGCGAAGGTCTCAGGTTCAAGCCCTGGTGGGAGCATCGCTCCAGCGCCGTTATCAGCTTTTTTTTGACTTTTCGAGACATTTCAATACCTTTCGAGTTAATGATCTTTTTTTATGGTTGTCGTTGATCAATCAGGTAGCAACAATCCAGCCCGCCTTCATGGCACTTTTCCCGCATGACCCATTCACCAACTGACTAGGATTTCTTAATGGTTAAGGCCATTTCCCACAAATAAACTATCTAATTCTATCTTCTCCCGGCCTCTTATCAGTAAAGACTATTGAATGGTCCTGACTGACATTGGATCCGGTATTCGAGATACATCGTTAGCCTCGCTTCTCATTGCTTGTCGATCCTCCAGTTGTCGCCTGTTCTTGGCCCTCACCATGCTCTTCTCGCCTCACTTGATGAGCAATATCACCTTTTAGGATTACATCATCAACCAAAAAGCTTGCACCCAAACACAAAGCCATCAAAGGCACGGTGATAATGAAAATGACTCTGAAGCCTTGCATACGAGCGCTCAAGATGGCGCTTTCGTAGTCTTTACTAGCAGGATTGTTAGCGGACCATGTACCATCCAGAACACTGTCTCGCAGCCATTCCGGAATGTTGTTGTTCTGTTGTAGTGCTTTCTGTAGAACAGCGTAGTATACGGCTGTGGAAACAGCTATTCCGACGACACCGCCCAGTGAGCGGAACACGTTGCGAGTTCCTGTTGCTACGGCGCGGTCTTCGTTTGCTGAGTTGGCTTGTAGCGCTACGAGGCCTGGATGCAAGTTAACCGCTTTGATCAGAAAATATTGGTGAGTGATAGCGGACGACTCACCTGGTTGATGAACCCATCCTATTCCTGCTCCTTCGACGGCTAGGACGGCAATGTATACTACAATATGCGTGTTCTGGTTGAATAGAAGTTTGAGACCCGAGCCCAGAGTCCAAATCGTGAAACCGGCTCGTAGAATGGGCATGTACCTATCAATACATCAATTATCGTCTTGTACACTCGAACAAGTGCAGTACTCACCTGGCATACTTGGCCATTAAAGGCCCTGAAGCAGCACCAGCTATACCCTGCGCCAGTAAAAACGGGACAATTAATGTGGCACTCTTTAATGGCAAGAAACCACGGACGGTTTGGTAGTACAGTGGAATAAAATACTGGGTTGACTGCCAAGCAAAATCGTGAAAGAAACCTGTAAGGATAAGTACTGCCGGGGATCTCTGTTTGAAGAGTCGAAGAGGAATAATTGGGATTCTAGCGAAGTACGCTTCGATGATGATGAAGACTAGCAGCATGATGATGCCAATTGTGAGGAGGGAGATGGTCTTGGCGTTCTGCCATGCCCACATGCTTCCTCCCGAGTTGATGGACATCTGGTATCATATGGTCAGAGTATTGCTTTCTTGGGAGACGGGAAGTACTCACAACTGTAAGAACAATGCCGGCAATAGAAGCCATAACACCCCACCAATCAATCTTCTGAACCTTCTCCTTGAAACTCCCAGACACAGGCTTGAGTGGCAAGAAGAATACCAGCAGCACAAAGCAAACACCACCCATGATAGCAGGTACCCAAAAAGCCCACCTCCAACTATTAGTCCCCGCCTGAATCAGCCCAGCAGCAACAAACGGACCAGCAGCGGCCCCAATACCAATGGCAAGACTAATAAAGCCCTGATACTTCCCTCTCGACCTCAAACTTACCAAGTCACTTACAATAATAGCAACCGATGAACTGATACCTCCACCACCAATACCACTGATCGTTCTACAAACGTATAACCAAACTGGCGTACGCGCAAAACCGCACAAGACTCCTCCAACGACGATACATCCCATAGAAAATAACAGAACGGGTTTTCGGCCGGTGATGTCGGAGATTCTGCCGTATAAAGGTTGGAAGGAGAGTTGGCCTAGAAAGTATGACGTTCCGACCCATGTAACTGTTGGGCCTGCGTCAAGAGCTGAGGAGATTGTCGGAAGGGATGTTGCGACGGAGTTCATGTCTAGGTAGGATATCAGGTAGCAGAAACAGAGACAGAGGTAAGCGAGTAGTAGACGGAGGAATGGTAAGCGTTGGGATTGATCTTGAAGTTCGGCTCGTTCAACATCTGGCTGAGATGAGTCATTTGGAGACTCAGTTTGAGCCTTCTTCTCATCAGAGATTCCCGGCTCATTTTGAGCCAGATTCGGCGCAGGAATGGTTGTATCCATTCTGGAGAACAACCTCAGCTTTCATGAGGTTCGAACTTGAGAACTTTACAGATGCAAGTTGAGATGCATTTGCATGATCTGATGTCAAGTGCGCCTTTCATGAACCAACAAGATTTCATAAGCAAACTCTTGGCATCTCCAACTTGGATTTGTTTGTGAAGATCATGGCAAAGCATCGAATCAGCATAATGCAATTTATTTCCGTGATGCCAAGCGTACTGTTCCCGAAACCCCTCCCTAAGACGGATGAGCTTGAGGATATGGGGGAGTTAAATTTGCAGTGAGAGTTCGTCCATTTCGAGTCACCTAACCCATCTCGTAGATCCGGGTTCTGTGTGGTCACATTTTCAGATCCACATCAAGTCTTGAGGGGGGTTAAAATTGCAGTGCAGTTGGGTAAAATTGCAGTGAAATCAATCAGCACTGAATTACAATAATAGCACACTTGAACAGCGATGCGGACTTGGGCTGCCACCTCATACTGCAAATTTCACTGCGTCACTCGAACGACCTTGCAGTCCAATTAGTATTAATTGAACGTGGTAATGCATGGAATGGAATAAGACATCCATTAGTTGGGATAAGAAGAAGCCCAAATGCACATAATTGAGAAACTATGGACTATAATCGATGGGGATACGCCCTGGTCTGTACATCGCTATACAGAACCGGTTGATGAGAGCATGTCAGTGTTCAGAAGGGGTCGCGCCTACCATGTCTCCAGATCCAGTCATGCATGGGGGGAGGATAAAAATGCAGTGAAAGAAAGAGGCCGGAATAAATTCCGGCATAGACTTGGACCAATAGGTCATAGCGGCCTGCATCTTACTACCTCGCAACCCCAAGGTCCATTAAATATCGGCAGAAGGAGATAATGTTTGGAAACGAGACAAAATACAAATTAATGAACGCTTTCAATGTTGTATCCTGTTTCAATTTACGGCAAAGTGAAGATAAATCTTGCCTGGTAAATACTTCACTGGGCACAAGGAAATCTAGTGCAAGAAGCAGACTGTGCTAGTCACACGTCAGATCACTGCGTGAACTCAAGCCCGGAAGGGGGTTAAAGTTGCAGTGAAAACAAGAGCTGCAGCGACCTGGTCCTTGTTTGTCCACCGAGAGAGGGCAACAACTACTTAAACAACCTGAACTTAGGTCATGCTCAATTGAACCTGGAGGGGGTTAAATTTGCAGTGAAAATCTGTTCGGCCCCCAAACGTTCCGGGCATTCGGATAGGCCGAAGATTTAGCAATATTGCAGCCGCAACCAAGGCATCCGGAGCAGGTAATGCGAGAGATTAGATCTGCAACGAAGCCTCATCAGGATAATTTTATCAAGCAATTCGGAAATAATACTCAATCCATAGAACAGGGAATTTGGTACCATAGAAAGAAGTCAAGGAATCGATGTCATATGTCTATGAGTGCAATATATGTCGTGTCTTGAATGTTTGAGAAAGCACTGCCTTTGCAATTTCCTTTGGATCTCTAAGGAACATACACTCAAGCTAGAAGTATCTGTGTACCTAAACCTGGCGACGGATTAAGACTTGTCGAATAACCCCCATCTATGTCTGGGGGTAGAGCTAAGCAATAAATACTGGGACAACTCAGCCAGCGAAGCTTACAAAGGAGCTCAATGACGGTGTTCAACGCTGTCGTTGTTGACTACAGCCTCTTCTGACATTTTAACCACTGTGATGCCCTTCACCGCCAAGATGGCTTATACATTAACAGCTGATTCTGAGACGACAGAGGTCTGGACTCTAAAAGTCTATCGCTAGATGTAGAGTTGCTCAACTATGTCTCTTAATCGAGCAATTATACGCTTAAAGTGGCTAGTTACGATTCCAAAGTATTAGTAGCTGAAAGGTTGGCGTCAAGTGGCGCAGCTGTAAATACGATACCAATAATTATCGACGATTTGATGTTTTGATGGAATATACAACTATGTTGCTTTGAAATATATAAGAGGACATCTGGGCACCTTATTTATCTTTCCTTTTACCACTATCAGAATCATCCTCATCCCTCACACTTTCTCCTAATCTTGCTTAATTACCCGATCGCAATGTTGTTCTCGACAATCTTCAATCCATCTTCCCTTCTCATGGGCCTCCAGCTCCTTTCGGGAGTCATGGCGAGTCCCATCGAGGAGTCTGCAGGTTCGCTGGTTGCAAGAGATCTGACCTTCGATCAATCTCAAGCCCTCGCATGGCATAACGGAAGACGTAGACAACTGGGCATTGCGCCTCTGGTCTGGGACACTGAGCTTGAAGCTGCCGCTCAGAAGTATGTACAGAGCCTGGCCGATACCAAGGCTCGATACATCATTTCGCCTGTCACTACACGAATGGATCAAGGCGAAAACTCCCGAGTTTTCACGTAAGCACTCCACCAGTGTGCAATACGGAAAAATACTAAGTAACACCTAAAGGTGGTCCCCAGGTTACAAGCTGGATAACCCAATGGCAAGAGCAACTTCAGAATGGTAGGTTCGATCCTATAGACAATCACTAAAGCATAATGTGATGGCTTGCTAATTCCCTGGAATAGGATTGATGGGCAAAATAATTATAAAAACTATGGAGGCAACAAGTATAATCTTTTGCATCAGCCTAATGGAGCAGATTACTTTAGTAAGTCTTTCATTCCGGCCCCTGCCCGTATACAAATGCATTACTAATGTCTGGAACCATCTATAGCTCAAGCCGTCTGGAGAGCCACTACCAAGGTTGGAATTGCTACTGCAAGGTACGTGGATGACAAGGGTTATACTTTTGTATACGTTATTGCTCGATACTCTGTTCGAGGCAATATCGTAGGACAAGTGATCTGGTAAACAGGATTGGAAGGCTTTGGACCTTTTTAAGAAAGATTCAGCTTTTTGCTAGGTCTAAGAGTCTCAGCAGCTGGCCTGTGTATACACAGAGGTTAGAGATAGAGTGGATCAGGTATCATCATTCTACATAGGACTTTATGGTGTTGGTATCTAAAGAGGGTAATATGAAAGGAGTCCGTCTTTCCCCAAGAGATGAGATCAATATGTGTACTCAAGCCCGGATGGAGGTTAAAATTGCAGTGGTGCCTTCCTTTTTATACTTGGGGGCCCGAAGGTCTTAAAATAATTTTGTCTCCACATCCTCTGGGAGGCCTCCGTTTCCAGCGCATCATGCATCAAGGTCTTCTAAGCTGGCAAGACCCATTGGTCTCGTGTGGGGTTAAAAATGCAGTGAAGGGAGAAGTGGTGCCGCCATAAGTAATATTTTTCTCAAGACAACCTATCATCGCGTTAGGCTTGTCAGACACGATAGAGGCTGTGATAATACTCACTCCGCATGTCACCTGAGTGGATGGAGTAGAGGGATAGTTCGGTCCTCATGACGTTGTGTGTTTGTCTCATCTCAACCAGTGAGCATTTCCCATTCACACTTATATGCAGATATTCTAAATACAAAAAAACAAGTATATACCTTTAACAGAATAAGGGTATCATATCTCTCAGTTCCCAGCACCAAGAGAACTCAAAATCGGCGCAACCTCGGTACACAGCCCCCATCTTCTCCTCCCCTGCGGCAAAAGCGCATTAAACCTCGCCATCCACCCATCGGCCACACACCTACAAAGCGGAATACTACTAACGGCCGCAGTCCCATCATTCTGACACCAACTGTCCAGCCTCGTCATACTAATATTCTGCAGATTCGGCGGATCAACCCCAATGTTGATATGGTTTAAGCTAGGAACGCAGGAACATGCTGCTTCTGAGAATAGGAGCCAAGCCCATACTACCAACAAACTCGTGGAGGTTGCGAGATAGGCTATCGGGTCGAGGGATTGGGTTTGTGGGGAGTTCGAGGCGAGGGCGGATTCGCTTGAGAGAAGAACTGCCAAGGCGTGTAGGACAGCGCGGCGAGATTTGGGAGATTTTGTCCAGATGCGTAGATTGTTCTGCAGTTTTTGAAGACGTGGACGGACGGTGGGTTCGCGATCTGTCAAAACCGGTGCTATTGAAGCTTTGGCCACGGCGTTGATGGTTCGTACATCAGAGCACAAGTGCAGGCTCTGAAGATGATAAACCATCATACAATCCGAAACCAGACATTTGATGTTAACCATAGCCGCGGCTTTAGCCTGGGTTGGGTCGTTATCAAAGTCTCCGATATAGGCCGTAAACGGAAACTCGCCCATTCCAGCACCATGAAACGCTTGAAAGCACTGATGTTGTAATCTCTCAACATCCGCTTTCCACGCCTCCAGCTGCCATGTTAAAGAGCAGGTAGTATTTTGCATTGACCTTCCAGCTTCTGCACCTCGTCTAACAACCTGGGCATGGTTCCAAATCGCGGGAAGTAAACCGCAAAGCGCAAGATGGATGTCCTCGAATAGCATGAGAGATTTCGCAGAGGTATTCGGATTAGCGATCATCTCGGACATTTTATACGTTGATCGATCTGTCGGTTCCCACGTAATTCGTTTGAAGAAGACATCAAGACCGAAAGCGTTCCAGAGAGAGTATGTTGCTGGCATAGTGAGATCGATTTCCTCTCTGTAGAATGTAGGTGCTTGGAAGCGTGCTAGAGAGTAGTAGGCGTCTATTTTGAAAAGAGAGATGATGAGGCTTTTAGAATGTTAGTGACGAAAGTGAGAGGAGGAGAGGGGAGAAGTACCGCTTCCATCGATCTCGGATTACCATTAGCCATGGGACGAAAGTTCCTGGGAAGTGGATTCGCTGTTGTTCTGCTGAGCCATCGCTGTTGAAGAAGTCGGTTTCTCGCATTGCCATGATGAGCGTGCCTCGTAGTAGTGAAGCTTTGGCTGTTAATCTCTCGTTCTAAAATTATGTTAGTGGCTGAGATATGTCCGTAGTGATGGTGTACATACTCCATGGTAGAATGCAAAAATGATATGCAAAACGATAGCTATATAGGTTTCTATCGGCCAAGGCTTATCATCCTCAAGTCTGGATAACGTATTCGACTGCATAAATCAGCATAGTCCTTGACCCGTAACATACAACTTACGATATAGTCAGAATAGACATTCAAAAACGTCTCATGCAACTCCATAACGACCGGTTCAAACTCATCAGGATTTCTCAACCAACAACTTATCATGGCCACAGACACGGCAACAAGATACGAATCCTCCATGCCAATCCTGTAAGAAGGCGCATGAAGAAGAGGGAAGCTATCATGGAATCTTCCAAAATACTCTTTCGTGTTTGCGTCGATCCAGGGATGTTCGACTGCTGGGATGGGTGTTGCTTCGCCGATAGGTATTTGTCCTGTTCGCACACTATTTCCGATACGTTTGAACGCAGCTTTGATTTCATCCGATGGAGAAACCAATGACACAAGCTCTGGTGTATCCCGTCGTTCATTGACGGGGCTTTTACTCCCGCTCTTACTGGCATGTTTATAAGTACAGCATATTCCCCGTTTGATACAAAGAGTGCACTTTGTTCCACCATCGCACTTGGTTTTATTAGCATGACACGCATCACAAGCGCGTCCGCGTCGTGGATCCGGCGCAGTGGGCATATCATGCCGTGAGAGATGCCGTCTCAGCAAATCACTGCAGAGGGTTAACTATGTAAGATGATTGGACGGAGATGTACTAACTTGCGCGTGAAGGAGCGCTGACACATGGGACATATAAAATTGCGTTCTCCATGGGTAGCTTGATGGCGACGTAGATGTTCCTTTCTGATAAAGCTCTTACCGCAGTGGCATACATGACGAGAAGGAGCGGCAGGTTCGCTAATAATTGGTCAATTCGGTCAAGCTCTGCATATGGTCTCGGATATCCCACCTGTTGTTTGAATCGTTTTCGCTGTGGGATACGTCCATGATGGGTGGATATGGCGGTCAAAACATAAAATGAGTGAGACGGTTACCGAGTGGGATTATGTGTAATGATGGAGAAAAAAGAAAATAGAACAAAACAAATGGCTGGCTGAGTTACGTACTGGGCATTTCAATATTTTTTGAGGCTTCACTTGGTAATCGTGGGTGGGATGACCGGTGGTGAGAGTGGGATGATATTTTCGGGGTCCGCGGTGGGAAGATGAGGCTGGCAGGTGATGTTTGACCAATAACAACTCTCCAGAGACGCATAAAGTTTGGAAATAGATTACGGGTCCGCGGGTTTCTTATCCCACTCGGCATCCCATCCTCTTCGCTATCCCGCTTTATATCCCATCCCATCCAGTCGACGCCACCACAGCCACAAACAGACACAAAGTGGCTGGAAGATGATCATGTAATACTGTTCGACGTAGGATTGTAGCTGAACTAGCTGAATCATTAGTGTCGGATAAGATAAGCATATTCGCAATCATGGTGTTTTATCCCGAGATATGGTATGATCCGCTATGTAATTAGAAATACTTCCATGGAAGCACATCATTGAAGCGACTTAAGCACCATCCCAATTGAACTATATATACAACTATCTCCCACCTCCAGATAATTCAATTCATCTCACTCATCACTCAATCATCTACTCAAACAACCATCACCAATAACCACTATCAGCTTTAAAACGTCACTTCAATAACAACAATGTCTGCCTATAAGAACATCGCGGTCGCTGGTGCAGCAGGAGATCTCGGCTCAGCAGTCTTCAAAGCCCTCCTCGACTCCAACAAATTCAACCTCACAGTCCTCACCCGACCCACCTCAACCAGCACTTTCCCCTCAAACGTAAAAGTCATCCAAGTCGACTACGACTCTCTCTCCACTCTCACTTCAGCCCTTCAAGGCATTGACGCTGTCGTCTCAGCAGTCGGCAGTCTCGCCATCCCAAGCCAAAATCTCCTCATCGACGCCGCCATAGCCGCCGGGGTAAAGCGCTTCCTCCCCTCTGAATACGGCTCCAATCTTGTTATTCCCAGTGTTCGAAAACTCCCTACTTTTGCAACAAAGGTTGAGATTGAGGATAAGCTTATTGAGCTTAAGGACAAGATTAGTTACACGTTTGTGTACAACGGAATCTTTCTCGATTGGGGCATCAAGAATAACTTCTACTTCGACTTCTCTCAACCAGAGCTCACAATTTGGGATGAGGGTAATGTTGAGTTCAGCACCACCACCCTCGCCAGCGTCGGCGATGCAGTAGTCGGTGTCCTCACCCACCCCGAAGAAACCAAGAACCGAATTGTTTATGTCCAAGATACTGTTCTTACCCAGAAAAAGATTCTTGAACTTGCAAAGGAGGCCACTGGAAAGGAATGGAAGGTTAAGCATGCCAAGCTTGACGATGTTACTGCGAAGTCTGACGAGAACATTACCAAGGGAATTATTGACTGGCCTACTCTTGCGCCGTATCTATTCAGGGCCATTTTTGATGAGAAGAGTGTTCCTAAGTTTGAGAAGCTGGATAATGAGTTGCTTGGTATCAAGGGAGTCACTGAGGAGCAGGTTAAGGAGCTTCTCAAGGCTCACATTCAGTAGTTAGATGCATGTGGATTAGTCGGAGTATGATGAGAATAATATCGTGTGTTATTGTTGAATTTATTTCTTCTTGGATTTGAAAGTGATTTGAACACATAATTTTGAAGATTCCCATGGCTGACCTTATCTCAACTCTGACAGTTTGGACTTCGAATGAACCACCAAGCCATGAAGTGATCAATTGTCTGGACCAGCCCTATCGTCTGGATTTATGTATGGTGCTTGAATTCATGTCTCATATCTTAATTCTCATGATGTCAATCGCTAGTGCAAAAGCACAGGATCATGATCCTTCATTTTCGACATTTGTCAGCTCGAGTCAATGTCAGTCCGACGGGCGTTATTATGACGTTGAAACAACATGGATACCCCAACCCTCGCACGACAGACCATTATATATACCCGGCCGATTCTTTGTTGTATTCTTTTATAAATCAGATGAGACTGCTGAGTTCAATTGACTTATAACAGCCATGGGTTCCATAACCAACATGCCAAAACTCACCCTCTACCGCACCAACGGCTCCTGCTCCCTGATCCCCCACGCCATCCTGCACCACTACAAAGTCCCCTTCAACGCAATCCGTCTCAAACCAGGTCCGCATGGTTATGAAGCTGCAGACGGCAGTTTCACCAACGCAGAATACCGTTCCATCCACCCAAGAGGCTACGTCCCGGCTCTAGCCGTCAACGACCAAATCATCACCGAAATGCCCGCTATTCTAAGCTTTATATCCTCCCTCATCCCAAACGAACGCCTTATAGGCAGTACACCATTTGAGAATGCGAAGGTATTGGAATGGTTGGTCTTTCTATCGGGGACGCTCCATGGGCTTGGCTATGGTGCGTTTCTAAGACCGGGACGGTTCAGTGATGATGAGAATGCGTTTGAGGGGATTAAGGGTAAGGGGAGAAAGGTCATTGAGGAGTCGTTTGGGAGAATTAACGGTGGATACAAGGGACGGGAGTTTATCGTTGGCGCGGGTTTGACGGTTGTGGATTTTAATGTTTATGTTTTTGCGAGGTGGGCGCATGAGGTTGGTATTGATGTGAAGGAGTATCCTTCTTATTATGAGCATTTGAGAAGGATTGAGAAGTTGCATGGTGTGAATGAGGCGCTCAAAGCAGAGGAGCTTGAGCTCGCCTTTCACTAAGCGACACATCGACACGAGAAGCATAGTTTCTTGAACGAATGTACTATTAACGAATGACAATTCTATATAAACTCATCTACCTCAAAAGACCCTTAGCATGTCGTCTCCGATGCCTATTCAAAACCCCATCGCAGTAGAATTACTGACGTAAACATTCATCTTATTGAACCCACCACAATAAGAAGTCTTGTCTCCCGGACAACTAATATTGCAATCCGACATACTCACATTCTTGCCCGAGCTAAACATACCCTGCCAATTAATCGCATTACCACAATAACAATCTCGACCGTTTTCCACGCCGGCGTATTTATAGCTGCTGCATTTGTCGAGACACGTATCGACTGTTAACGACCTCAAGTCTGTGAGGACTAGTTCGGGGAGGAGACGGCCGAGGAATGGTTCAGACACGCAAGAGTAGCTCGTGAAGGCTCTGGGTGCTTTGCCGGCTTTGTAGAGTTGGAGGCGCTGCAAACCGCCGCAGAATTGAGACTTGTCGCCTGCGCAGGTGGAGGAACAGTCTTTTTGGTTGAAGGCTTGGTAGGTGCCGAAGGTGAGGGTGTTACCGCATGAGCACTCGCGGCCGTTTTCAGCGCCAAAGTAAGTATAGCCCGTACAGAAAGCTGCGCAGGACTCGAGGGTCATGTCGTCAGCGGCTGTGTACTTGGCGGTTAGGGCGCGGATGAGGAAGGGTTCGGCATAGCAGCCCTGGAATTGCCAGGTTCCGATTGTGTCGGAGATGGAAGGTGTTGTGGGTTTGGTGTAGGTTGTTGTTTTGGAGGCGCTGGTTGAGCTAGAGCTAGTGGCGCTTGATGATGTGATACGGGATGTTGTCGTTGATGTTGAGCTTGAACTTGACGAGGTAGAAGAGGTAGTGGATGTGGATGTGGATGTGCGAGTAGTGCCGGTTGAGCCAGGAACTGGAACTCCGGCTTGAGTGCTCAAAGCCGGAATGATAGATGATGGGGCACTTGAAGGAGCGACAATAGATGATTGCACGATTGACGAAGGAACACCTGGCGCAGACACAATCGACGAAGCAACACTTGATGGAGCAACAGCCACTGAGCTACCAGAAGACGTGGTACGACTGGTCACAGCCAAAGCTGTTCCAGATACCACCGTTACCGACGAACCCGGGTTAGGAAGACCATTGGTAGAAGCAGTGTTCGATAAGGGTGGATTCTGAACCACTGCACTCGACGTGGTGGAAGTCGTAGTAGAGCGACTGCTGACAGATGAGGCAGTAGAGAAAGTGGTCCATGACGAAGAGCTACTCGAGCTGGTGGTGGGCATGCTAGACGTGGTCGTTGATGTAGTTGTAGCGACCGAGCTCGAAGTTGTTGAAGTTGTGGATCGCGAGGTAGTACTCGTGCTGCTCGAGGTCGACGTGCTGATCAAACTACTGCTTGAAGTAGAGCTACCAGAGATTGACGTGGAGATGGTGTTTGCACCACCTGCGACGTTGCCATTTGCATTGACTGAGCTACTCGTTGTCTGAACAGAGCCTGTCGAGGTAGATGTGGAGCTTGAAGTGCTGCTTGAAGTACTAGTAGTCAGAGCGCTGCTGGTTGTAGAACTTGTACTCGTAGAGGCAGTGGACGTGCTGGTAGAAGTAGATGTTGAGGGTGAGCTAGTCGTAGAGCTTGAGCTAGTGCTACTGGAAGATGAGCTGGTAGTCGGAGTGCTGCTGGTAGTGGTCGAGCTGGAAGCCGAAACCGAGGCTTGGACAAACAATGAACTAGAGGTCGATGTAGAAATGGAAGTGGAAATACTGCTGCTCGTAGAAGACGTCGACAGAGTAGCACTGTAAGCAGAATTGACCTGATACACATTAAGTCGATTAGGTCCACCACAATACTCGCTCGCATTTCCTGCAACTATTAGTCAATCTGCCCCATATCTCGAAGTTCATATACTCACCATTGCAAGTCATGCCGCAGTCAGCGATAGGAGCAGGCACAGCCCCATCCGTAAACGAATTACCACAATAACACTACACCATTAGTATTATCCTCAAATCTCACACAGAAGACTTACCTCTCCACCATACTCAACACCCGCATAAACAAAGCTCTCAGCCTTACAAGCATCAACGCAGTTCTGGACAGTAGGCGAACTAACACCCCGTCCATTAGGTAGTGCTCTTCCGGCTGCTGCTTCGGTGTAGCATCCGATGCTAGTATATCCATCAACGCCAGGATTGACGAACGGGCCCTGTGGAGTGTTTGTGCTGCCACCAGATGAATCGCTAAGACTTCCATCCCATTGAAGCGTATCGGCGAAAAGACTGATGTACGAACCACTTCCGTCAACACCATTGCCACCGCAATACTGAGCCAAACTTCCCGCGCAGTCAAAGTTGCAGTTCGCATCGTCGACCTTCTCTTTGGGAATTTTATTGCCGGCCCAGCATTCACTGCGATATTGTGTACCGCAGAATGTCAGGCCTTCGGAACCACAAGTGTTGATGCACATTTCGTTGGTGTTGGAGCCATTTGCATATAAAAGATTGGAGAGCTGGCGACCGGGGTTATTCTCTTTAAAGCAACCCACGTATTGGTACTGGCCTTGACCGTTGGGGAGGAGAGGGGCGGCTTGTTCGGAGACGGCGTTGCAGAAGAATTGAATTGCGCGCTTCTCGAAACTCCATGTTGGATCGTTGGTGTTGATAGTCCATTGTGCAGTGCCGTTATACGAAGGGACGTTCCATTGCGATTTGGGGACGTTGCATGTTAGAGTGGCTGTTTGGCTTTGGCCCGGTGCTATGAGAGTACCCTCAGCCAAGTCAACTTGGTTAGCTGACCTAACAATACCAGGCACGCCGAACGGAGGTTTCGAAACGGTGAGACCGAGCTTGACTCCTCCTGGTGCAGCGGTGTTGCTGATGCGGAAGCGCAGAGATTTGGAAGTGTTCTCTGTGACGTTGCCGAATGTAAATGGAGTGTTGGGATCGTACTTGACCCAACTGTTTCCATCAGGTATTTGGAACTCGAGAAGTGCAGTGGGAGGATCGCCTGCTGACGCCGACAAAGAGACCGTTGCGTTACCGCCTGTGGTGACGAACTTGACCCAAGCTGTAAAGTTTCCAGAGACGGAGGTATCAGGAACAACACTGATAGCTGTATCGCTGCCTCCACTGACAGAGCTTGGAATACCAGAGAGTTTGAACTTTCCAACTGTGAGACTACCTGACCCAGTCCATGCAGTAAACGGCCCAGATGAAGATGAAGTGGTGTACAGAACTGATGCGACTTGAAGAGATTTGCCACCGTCGTTTCCGATCAAGATAGTTTGCTTGTCAGCGACAGAACCACTGACAAGACCCGTGAATACCACAGCTTTGGGGCTGACATCCAGCAAAGCGCCCGAGCTCGTACCAACACCCGTGAAGCGGACCTTAGTATTCTTGCTATACGACGCATCCGAAACGCCAGACGTGACGATATTAACGGTTCCGCCTAATCTTCCAACGCCTTTGGGTGAGAACTGCGCCGAGAACTGAAGATTATCCCCCTTGGACATTGACAGAGGAAGTGAAGGTGTCTTGGTAATACCGTAGTTCTTTGCATCCGCAAGACTGATGTCCGTAACAGAAAGATCAAACAGCGCCGTACAATTAACAGTCTGTGGAACAGTAGCATTCTGTAAATCCGTCGTTCCAAAATCCACAGAAGCAGTACAGTTTAAAGGCGACTTGTTTGTTGAACCAAGACCGTAGAAGTATCCGACGGTAGTACCGATGTAGGCCATCCCATCGCCAAAGACAGGTCTGCTGAACTTTGTGATGCCGACGATAGTGACATTGCGAATGACGTTGAGATATCCATTTTGAGGAACAGCGTCGTAGATCTTAAAGTTGGTGTTCTGAACGTCGGAGACCCAGAGCAGACCTGTTCCTTCTTGGCCATTGAGAGATGTGGTTGTTCCGTGGCTTACACCTAGGATGTAGGCGTTGTTCGTGGGACTGTCTGCTACTTTTGTAAAGTAGGGAACGCCGTTTAGACAAGAGAACTTGAAGACGTGCGTAGGATATTGGATCACTGCATCGTTAGCTCAACCCTCATCGTACATGTGAAAGACTTACCGTTGATGTAGATATACCCTCCCTCAAGAGGATATACACCAGCCCCCGCATAAACAGAATTCTCATTCTGAAAAGTCTGGATAACACGATCCTTCGAATTTGCCCTATTTCTATAACCGCCCAGATCATCAAGATTGAGCCAATACGTCTTTCCAGACTTTCCAGTCACGATACCCATGCGCTTAACATCCCCACATGAGAATTGACTCGGCAGAATTTCGAGAGGACTTGTTCCCAAATCCTTGTCTGCGCCGTCAAGTTCTTGTTTCTCAAAGGGCATGAAGAAGTCCACCACAGAGAGTGTGCCGTCGCTGTTGATCGACATGTGCACGGCTGCTTGTTCCATTGCCGTAGGAGGAGTGAAGCCGTTTACTGGAATGGTGGACAGTTGGCTTGCGTAGCCATTGCCTGTAGCGAAGAACATGGATCCTGCATCATCAGACGCCAATCCACCGCCTGATTGCCAAATTCCTGCGCCGGAGATGTTGCTGCTCACGCCTTGGCCCTCAGAAGCCCAGCGCTCGACGATTGCGCCGGTGGTTTTGTCCCAGCCCATTATCCAGCCTGTGAAGTTGTACTGTACGCAATGCGAAGCGAAGCCGGCGTACACATACTGCCCTGTATGTAAAAGGCCTGGACGTTGGTGATGGATACCACCGGTGAACATACGCTCGGGGTTGTTCCTTGCGATAGTACCTTCGAGATCGACGGGAAAGCCAGCTCGTTCTGAAAGGTCGTTTACGTTGATGGCATGGAACTTATACCGTCCTGCTGGTCTACCCTGTGGTTTCGGTCCATAATTCTGATCAACGTATGTCTTGGACGTGAGATACCACGTATCAGTGTCGGGATCGATAACACCAGTAGCAGTAACGCCAACGGTGGGATTAACATCAACACAACCGTCTAAATCTGCTGTAAGGAACGGAATGCCTATGTTGCGCGAGGCCAAGATGACTCCTGTTTTGGCGTCGAGTTTATAAATGTTGTTTTGCGTGGTAGCGAGGTAAACATATTGTGTTGTGCCATTCGAAGGAGTGTAGACGAGTGGTTGCGAGAAGATTTGTTCAGCGGCGTTGATGTAGCGACCTGGCAGGGCTGTTTTGAAGACAATGTCGAATTGGGGGCTTCCGACTATCGCAGGGTCCATGTTGTGGTTTCTTTCAGCTCAGTTAGTATGTTAGAGTGTTGGTAGTGGAGGACTTACGTTTGGTATCCTGTTCGCGAGTTATCACCGCCCCAGGTGATGGTATCTGTAGAAGCTAGACCAGCCACTTGGCTGGTCAAGACTGAAAGAAGGAGTGTGAGCAACTTCATGGTAACGAAGTGCGAAAATGAGTGTATGGGTAAAATGAATGGCAAGAACCTCAAGATCGGATTCTAGGGAAGTGTCGCGGTTGCAAGGTTGAGTCTATATACCCTCAACCACCAAGACCATCATTTGGTCCAGACTTCTCATCGCCCATTGTAGGTTTTGCACCATTCTCTCGGCCTATTCATCTTGGTCTATTCATGGGTCCTGTTTGCCGTCGACGACGTTAACCTTTCGGGTACAGCGGCCAAGATGAGTCGCCAGCATTCCAGTTACCCGGCGGTGCCTTGCAGAACGCATGGGTCGATTCCATAGTTCTGGAAAGAACTGGGCCTGCGAAAGAGGTGGAAAGTGATAAAGAGGCTTTCGTGATGCCATTTGCGGCGATGAAGTTGGGGCTAGTGGCGATGGAATGAGACAATGGCTTTGTTCCTGGCGATCAACGCTTTGCCTGATCCGACTGATGGACCCTGGATTTGAGTTGTTTGGAATGCAGATGGCCAGGTATCTACAGAGTATTCCCTCGGTGATTCGTCTAATATTTAGACTTGCAGCAAGGCCAACTGCACTGCAAATTTAACCCCCTCCCAGGCCTTCATTGTGGGTTACGGTAGTTCGCATGCACCGATCCAACCCTCCCCTTTGATGCACTGCAAATTTAACCCCCATCAGAGTCTACACAGCAGAACATTTATCCTACATGATAATAGTCGCTTCAATCTAGCAGGCTCTTGCTCAGTACCTAGATACCAGTAAGAACCGTCTTAGGGCATTATTTCATTAGAAATGCAGTAAGAAATCTCCTCACCAACTAAACCACTCTGCCATTCAACGACGTTTTACTCCGTCCTTGACTGTTAATATGGAGGTCGACCTGTGCTCGACAGGAACGGGTCCGTTATTGCGTCACCATACCTGGCATCTTGAGATACCATTGCTACTTACACCGGCCTAACACTGCAAATTTAACCCCTCGCCAGGCGTCCTTCGTGGTTCGCCATGTTGCCTTGGACCCCTCTTCACTGCAAATTTAACCCCCCGCCATGCCTCATTTACAACAGAACATTGATCCTTTATGATGGTATTTTCCTCATCCCGCGATACTTTGTTTTAAGTAATCCGGCTCTTAAATTTTCGTCGCCGGTCAAAGAAGGGGGGCTTGAGATACACTGATGCCTACCATAACATCCTTTTATTAGAAACCTAAGAACGAACCTCATCCACCAGCCCTCGGAGGTGCACTGCAATTTTGATCCCTTTTCGCTACACTGCAAATTTAACCCTCCGCTGGACTTCACGAAGTTATTTTGCATCGGAAGATTGATCCTGTATGATGGTAATTTCGACATAACTCTATCATTTTTTTACCTGTTAATTCGGCTCTTAAGTTGTCATCGCCAGCCGAAGTTGGACTTGAACTAGACTAACTTTCTAGACTGCATACGAAGAGCGTCGTTTTGTTGCGAAGCTTTCGGCCCGAACTACTGACAGAGCACAAATCTACCTGAACAGAAGTAGAACATCGTTGAATGGTAGTGGAGTTTTAAATGCCTGATGATGTTGATTCTCCGTTGCATTTTCTTTTATGCATCCATATTACTTACGCAGGAGGGAGGGTATTCTAAACATGCTATGCCTTTAACTGGCACTCCCCTTAGGGTGGTTACGCACTGTACTATCATCCAATAGAAATTACTTAGCTAAAAGCACCTTAAACATAAGTGCTTTTCTCACTATATGCAAAGTACTTTTAATACATCTGTTAAGGTGAGGGCTCAGTGAGTTCACCTTGTACGTGGGGTTACGTGAAGATACCCCCCCGCCTGCCTATCTACAGCTACTAGTGAGGCTGCACTGCAATTTTAACCCCCCACGGAACCATGGCTTGCGCTGACGTTGTCTCTTAGACCAAGGTGTCAGCAGACATCCCACGATCTTTAAAGCACTGCATCGCAAGAATCCCTTATCATGGGGAACATCATAAGGGATTCTTGACTAGACATTTTTGGAGTTGGACCGGGAAGGGAAACGGGGTTTAAGATGAAGATTGACCTTAAGTTCATCCTGAATCTCTCATTGGTTGCGTATCCCGTATAAGAAGTACAACAGCTGCATGGTTAGAATCCTACCTTAACTACCACCATGCAAGTACCAAGTTTAGACGATTCTCTCTCTTTATATGCTTCAAATATCCTCCTTTTTCATTGAACTTCTCAAGCTTCATGTTATCTCTCTTTTCAAACCAAGCATACATCCCAGCTACCTACCCTTGCTGAACTTTTCACCATGCCCTCCAACAAATCATCCCAAGCTCTAAAAGCCGAAGTCTCAAAACTCGCACGACTCTCCAACGTCCAAGGCGGCCTCCCGCCTCTTATGAGAGGTCTTCCGGTCATTGCTCTAATGGCTGGTGAGGCAATATCCAAAGCGACGAATGGCCAGAACTTGATTGAAGAGCGGCTACTTGGGGCCGATGAAGCTGTTGTGCTGCAAGCTCCACCTACTACCAATGTTGCTGTAGAAGGACTTGGGAGGCCGGGCGTGAGCATGATGTGTCAGACTTGTGGCATGAAGATGGACACAAGTTATAAGCTGCCTGTTTCTGGGACTTTGGGAGCGCAGGGTATTTTGACAGTTGGGACAAGGGCATGGAAAGACAAGATCAGTTCTGCCGACACTACAATCTAGAGACTCTTGACGAGGCGAGCTTCCTTTGTAGTATATTGTACAAGTATCACAAACAATCCACCCCAAAATACTCAATACCTCTAATCGCTGTCCTCCAAATCCCCCTCATCAACCAACCTCTTCAAAGCAGCCTCAACATGCTTCCACATAGTATAATGCGTCTCTTCTTCAAATTCCATAAGCTCACTCCCCGGTACCCTCTCCGCCATATACCTTATCATCTCAATGGTCGCATTCGTATCCTTAACACCATGCCACATCAGCACTTTCCCGAAACTAACATCCTCGAGCTTGAAACCCCAGTCAAGAGAGGACAGTAGCCTTGCTTCATGAACTGTCCCACCTGCGCCTTGGCGGAAGGGCTCGTCGAGAAACATGTTTACCAAATCTTGTATTCTTTCTACATGAGGCTTCTTGGATTCTTGTGTGGGAGGATGCTTGAAGTCTTCAGCGTCGAGCCACTTGCCTATCCTCTTGATGGCAGGACGTGTGAGAAAGAGCCATCGGATAGAGCGATAAAGCGCATTCAAAGCACTCCCAAGGAGATTCGGATAATTCACCGCAAAGAATCTCAACAGTCGACGCGATACATCGACATATTGAATCCCAGCTTCCCAATGCGGTGCACTCGCAAACAATCCCACACTCGTAAGCTTACTCTTTGGAAGAGCATACGCACAAGCCAGAGCAAAGGGACCACCACCCGAAAGTCCACAAACTGAAAATCGGTCAATGCCTTTTGCTTCCGCAAGTTCCATCACATCGCTAGGCCAATCGACAATACGATAGTCAGGGTTCGGTGTGGAGAGTCCGAAGCCAGGTCTGTCAAGCGCAATGAGACGAGCTCCAACCCGTTGAGCTATTTCATCAACGGGTTGAGCTTCGAGACGTGACGAAGGGAAGCCATGGAAGTAAAAGATGGGATGTCCATTTGGTTTGCCATATTCTGCGAAGCCGAGTTGGCGACCGTCTGAGAGGGTATGGGCTTGGTGTGTGAGGGCTGTTGTGAGGAAGCGTCGTGATGGGAGGGTGCGATTTCGCACAACTGTCTGGGTGGAAGATCTCAACATTGTATGAAAGGCAATCATTAAGAAGAATAAAGTATACTAGAATCCTGTAGTTATTTACTGTTGGTGAAGGCTGTTTAAATAAGACACCAATGATCCATGCTTACATGTGCGGGATACTGAATACGGAATACGAGACCAATCAGAAGCCTCGACTGGTCTCAGCTGGGACAAAACATCTGAACATGCAGAGTAGAGTCGTTTCTCCTCCGATAGATTATCTCACAATAACTGTACTCAGTCCATACCAAGCCTCTCATCAAGAATTCTTATTCTTGAAATAAGGCGACCAAAATAGTCCCCTCTCATCCCAAACACCCTTGACCTTCCTCACCCGTTCAAACGCCTTCTCACTGAACATCTCCCCAATATCAGTCTCAAACCTCCAGTTATTCGCAAAACTCCTTGCCTCAACACCCTCATCCGCCTGTCTCAAACCAGCTATAATCCCATCTAAAGCTTTCATAAAAGCTTTGCTACCCTCTTCCGTCTTTGCCAGTACTGGGGCGAAAGCGTTGAGGGGCCTGTCGCGGGCTTCTACAGAGGAGTTGGAGAAGGTTTCGCTTTTGGACGTGTTGCAGGCGGAGATGATGAGCGGTGTTTGCGATGCGTCTGGGTGGTCCTGTGTCGCTGCGCACCAAAGATCGAAGCTGGTCCTCAGAGCTGAAGCTGTTGTTTTGGTGAGACGACATGATGCAATCGCCTTATGACCACCATGCGAATTATAAACCTCATTCTTAGCATTCAAGTTAACAAAAGGTAAGTATTCCGTTGCGCCCACAATAATCTTGCTAGCAATAGCTTTTTGGAATAGAGCAGCTGCATCTTTCTCAGCCTTGTCAGCCGGACCAAAGAATGTATACCCAAGCACTATGATGGGAGCGCCATGGGCGTTCCGTGCGAAAACCATTGTCGCAAAACCCTCAGGAGAAGGACGTTGTAAATCGAGAAATGTCTTAATGGCGATGTCAATTTCCAAGGCTGGGAAGATGAATGTTCGCGTCCAGATTTTGTCGTTCTCCATGTTGAGCTTTGCGATGGGGAAGATGGAGACTGTGACTTCTGTTATAACGCCTAGTCCGTGGCCTGCGCCGCAAAGGGTGTTGAATAACTCTAACTCTTCGCCTTGAGAATCGGAACTGACATTGATGGTAGTGCCGTTGGCGGTGATGATGCGAAATGAAACGACATTGTCGACCATCCATCCGTGAAGACCGCTGAGGACACCATTCCCTCCACCAAGAATACACCCCACGAATCCAACGGCATCGGAGTTGGGAACAGGAGTATAATAACCCTCCTCCGCCAGCGCCTTGACTACTTCGCCTGTAATAACACCGCCACCTACTCGAACAGTCTCATTGTCCTTGTCCAAGGCGATTGTCTTGAAGTTCTTCATGTCCAAGTACAAAGTTGAGGCATCCACAGTGACAAACGTTCCATGAGCGCCGCCTGCCGCGAGGATGGTGAGATCATTCTCTTTTGCGGTTTGAATGGCGGCTTGGATATCGGAGTCTGTATTCGGAGTGATTTTAAGGGCTGGATGACTGATTTGTGTATCGGACCAGCGGGATAGCGCCAGGGTGTCGTCGTTCGGGATGGAGAATTCGCACTCAAGCGCATCAAGTCCAGATATGGAAGACATATTCACAATTTATCACAAGATGCAAAGATAGATATCGTTAGAAAAAGGTTCAATTGAGCAGAAGTCAGGTCCTAAATACTTACCATCAACTCCTAGCGCTTACCAATCTGACGTGAGGCCATCACCACCACTTGATCCTTCGAGGAGGATCAACTTGTCCACCTCCTCAAACATCAATTCGCGCCCAACTCTCCACAAGACCCCGGCAATACAAACACCAAAGCGTCTTCACCTTGAACATGTCAACCCACCCACCCTTATCATCACCGACAGCGGTAGGAACATCGATCTGCACAACACAGTCCTCGCAATAAGCAGGATATGTATCCTTGCTAAGAGCCCAGCAAGTCGTGCACCAGTGCGGACCGAGATGGACGGTAGTCTTGTTGCAGTCATGGCAATGTTCGACGAAAGTGTCTCGCTTACGATCGGTGAGGTCCCTGTCGTTCTCTGCGGCTGTTAGCTTGAGACACGGGAGACACATGCTTCGGATGCTCGTGTAGGACTGCTTGCATCGAGGACAGGTCTTCGAGGGAGGTTGGAAGGCGGGACCCAACTGGCCGCGGAGGTAGTTTTGTCGGATGAAGGGGGAGTTGTGGTTAGTCTTGGGTCGTTCGGCTGGTTGACACATCTTACCTGATGAGTTCTTGGTGGAAGGTGGAAGGTGGAAGGTTTGGTTGAGGGTTGGTGAGAACAACTGCGAAGTAGTCAACGTTGATGGAACAGTTCGAAATGGTGGGCTGATAACGTGATTCAAGCCTGTGAATACCGTTGTAACTTATTGAGAAGTGACTCTTGAGTTAATGATGATGCCTAGATGTGCGAGGTGTTCTACTTATATAGATCATACTCTGGCAGCGCTGTGGTCGCTGAACAAGGCATCGCTCTTGTCAAAGACCTCGACTGAACAACACTCAGGACACAGAGGATCACATGCTAATGTTCAGTCACAAACGCTTTTCCATGGAACTTTCTGTTCGTAAATCAAATCTCAGAGGGTGTTATGTATTCGTAATATGCTTTGTCTCCAACTTCATAAATCATCTCTCGTGTTCTCATCACCAATCGCATGCGTCGCGTTTCAAATTGCATCAAAGTCTTCCCCCTCGTATCACTCTCACAGTGTCGGTCCCTCCCATTGCTCACGACGCATTCTCACAAGCCAAGATTGCTTATGAGGAAACGAAACCTGCTTCTCGCGCGAAAAGCCCGTCCGTTCAAGACCTTGCAAGAACCTGTAATTGTTAGCAACGAACACCTGGTTTCAAAGGAACAACTCACCTCGCATTGTCCACCCTCGGTTCAAGACACACACTCATTGTTCTGTAATCCGACGTCAAACACCAGTGAACAAGCCCAGTCAACCAAATCGGAACACGTCCTCGTGCCCACTCTTCTCCAATGAACACATGAATGCCGCGATCCCAATCATCCGCATCGCTTCCAATGTGTTTACCGAGAATATCCTCCTTTACCCAATAGACTTCGAAGTATCCAAATGGCACGCCGTCCCAGAGTCCAATTACAGGGAAGCAGTTTGGTTGGTTGAGTGCGTTGGTAAGGAACTTGTCTTCGTACTCGCCCCAGAACTCGCTAACGCGAGGCTTGTTCATCCACATCTGAAGCAAAGACGTGTCATTCATACTAGACAAATGAGATTGCTCTGGTGGTGTCGGTCCAACTGGGCCAAGGTAAGGCACAGGATTCGGTGAGATGGAAGCGACTCGGAATGAAAGGTACTGGTTAACGCTAGGCACAAATCGAGTGTAAAACACCTCTCCCATCCTCGGTGGCTTCGGCCTAATAGGATGCCGAATATTATTCGTAAAGATGTACTGCAGAGGAGGAGGGGGGTAATAAGTCGGAAGATGTGAGCTGGAAAAGAAAGGTCCAATAGGGAAACTCGGCGGTGTTGTCATTGAAGTCGGCGTAGGTCCACCAGGAAGATCATGATCAATGCGATTGAGTGATGAATGCGGCGAATGGCGCTGGAACGTCTTATGGAACGGCGATGACGGCTCCATCGGTAAGGGTGAGTTCGGTCGACTCCCAATTGGCGATCCAGGAACAGAATCGTATACTCCTCCGATCTTGTTCGGCTGAAGAGAAAACAAAAACAACCGTCCGGGGATCTGCCAAAACATCCTCTTCGAAACAAACATATGCGCCCAATCATCCCCATTATCATCCAAACTCGTTCCAACAGCGCTTCGGCCAGAGGTGATAAGTCCCATGCGCTCAAGCTTCGGAATAAGATTGCGCCCTCGCAGAACTCCATCCCTCTTGATATTAATCTTCCATTCACCCCTCGGCTTTCCAGCTTGTGGTGTCTTCTCCGCTGCTTGCGTAGACATCTGGGGTTCGGGCTCGGGTTGGTGGAAGTACCAGTACAGCGTAATCCACAGCATCATGGCGATTTGTCGCGTGGGACTCGCAGCGGGTTTGAACTCGGAATTGGAAGGGTTCGCGATTGATGAGATGAAGAGGTTATCGCCCTGCAGCGTCGGTTTCCTGAACGAATGAATATGTCGCTTCGTGCCATCCAAAGCGGCGCCATTTTCGCTTTCCTCAGCGCTATCATCGTCAGAAGCGCAATCCGTCTCTGTATTCAAAACAACAGTCCATCCGAGGGGAAAAGCGTTATGATGGGTATTAAGCTCATGGCTTTTGAAACCCAGACCTGCAAAGACTGGTGTAACAGTAAAGGTCTGACCGTCAGGCAGGCGAATAATTTGAGGTGCCATTATCGTACAGGCCCGTATCACTAGGTAGGTATCGCTTTCGGCAGCTACTTCTGCGGGGGGATCGGCTCTGGGTTATAAGTAGCTAGTACGAGGAGGGGAAAAGGTAAAGGGCTGAGTGATTAAATTAGCTTCTGGAATGCGCCGAAAGTCGTTCCAGAAGACTGCCTGTTTAGGTCACATGCTGACCTTTGTCGAGACGATCGTGACAAACGCAGATGTTGTGGTTGGATGCTGTGGTGGGGAGACTTTTTATATCATGGCGCGAAGCTATAAGCGGCACTGTACTCCGCTTACATGACCAGCTAAGCACAGTATGGATTAGTACGGCTGTGTTATGGTCATGGATATTTATGATACGTCATGATAACTCCATCCATCATATCATATCATGTCAAGACTCAGCTTCTTATCGCAGCTTTATCGGGCTTTTTGCAAGATGCACTTCAAACATGGGTGAAGCTATCATGAGTCCCCAACTCATTCATTTCTTCTTCTTACAATTAAATGCATTCTTTGTTGCCTATCGCTATGCGTTTCAAATGGTCATCAAAACAAAACCTTTACAAAGAAAATATCCTATCAGCTCACCACACCACCATGACTGTCGCACCTCCAATAAAAAGCCAAATGCTAAGCCATTCGCCATGATCTGATGTCTAGTGTACAGAGTGTCGTTCGTTACCATCATTTACTGCTTCTTCTTCTTAATCTCAGCGGCTGCGTCGGAACCTTCATCATCGTCTTTGTTCTGGGTCACCTTGGTACCATCACGACCTTGCTTCTCCTCTTCAAGGACCTTCTTGACCTCCTCACCTCCCAAATCCTTCTTCTCGTCCCAATCAACATCATACTCGCTAGCGATGATCTTGATTTCATGTCGCAATTGGTTGGCTTCGTGAACAAGGTGCTCCCATTTGTTCTGGTCGAATCCACGCTCTTGGTATAGTGCGGCTTGTCGCTTGGACACGGTCACCTTCATGGCGGCCTTGTAGCTGAGGTCGCGGCTGATGTACAGGAACCACAAGTAAGCGCCCATAACAGTTGTCAGACCAGCGAGATATGTGACGGGCTCTACCAAATCCCATCCCCATTGAGTGTGGAATGTAACGTAGTAAACAACTCCCCACCATCCGGCTAGAGCAGCGAAACCTCCCTGCGCAAGACGGTGCGCTCCCTTGTGAGCTAGGGCGTCGCATTCGTTCTTGACCTTGGACATGTCTTCGATGTTGCGAGACATGCGTCGCAGGCTCATGCGCATGTAGTAAGTGCGGTCTCTGAAGCTGGGTACAGCGACTCGAAGTTCATGATCATACCCTTCGATGTTGATCGCAAACTCGCGTCCACGAGCAGCATCTCGAATAAAATCTCCGATCTCGGTACTGCCGCTCCATCGCACCCAATTGGCCTCTTTATTAGAAGGGCCTTCGTGGCCGAGTCCAGAGTATGATGCAACATTGGCGCTGCTCTTCGCGCTTTCCTTTTTCTTGCTATCCTTTTTCGCGGTCTGCTCTTCCTGGTCGGCTTCGGCTCGGAAGACAATGTCGGGGAGCTTCTCGCGACCCTTGTAATGGACGGGTGGGATCTCAGCTTGGATCAATCGCTCGAGGTACGAAAGTGGTTGATGGGGATGGACAAGAAGAGCCAATGGCTCGACGGTTTCACTCGTGTCGTCAACGTTCTCTTTTACTGGTCTATTGACGTGCTCTTGTTCGGGATGGAAGGGCATGGGTAGAATGAGCTTCAGCAGGCGGGTCGGCGTTGTCAAGAGACGTCCTGTGGTCATTAGCCAGAGTTCACATGGTCACAGGGAGCATTCTTACCCTTCTGCATTTGTGACTTATCGGGAACATCTTTCTCGCCATCTGGCTCTGCTCCAGAGTCTGCTCTATGCCATGGTCGATCATTCTCTAACGTTTGAGCGCTGGCACCTGACGTGACCTTCTTCATATCTCTTTTGCGAGCCTTTTCGCTCAAATCATCCCTTCTAGCAGCCTCCTCTTTACTCTCAGCAGCTTCTTGTCTGAAACATCTTGAAGTCGTAAAAGCGCGTCCAAAAGGTGTCGGCGCGGCGTTACATCGGTACACAGCTGGTATTTGGTGTTTGGCAAATGCTTGCGATATCTGCGATGCCCGTAGACCTGGCGACAAAGCGCGCCTCAAAGCGGAATTCATTCTGGGTACCGCCTTGTTTTTCGGTTCGTAACCTTGGAAGGGGAGACGGTCAATTTAAGAAATATCGGGTTGAGGTAGTAGCGGATAGGTAAAGGTGGATGTAAGCTTCGGGGCCAAGGCGGGAAGACTCATGCACAGGGGAAGGAGCGACACAACCAAGGAGAGAGGAGGAAGATGAAGCAGCAAAAACAACATGGAAATAAGGCCGGGGGAATGCACTACCTGGCCAAGACTTGTTTGCCTTGGATAGATATTCTTGGATAGCCGTCACCACTATCTCATCCAGCTATTGGCGCCCCAAGCTTGGAATTTGTGACGTCAACAGTCCAGCCTAGCTTTCTCTGTCCCTGGGACCACTCATGCCCACTTCATCTCATTGGTTCATTCGTACGTCAACCCGTTTATTGCACCGCCACTGTCACACTTCAACTTCAGCTAGAATGCATTGAGGCCTGTTTTTGTCTGGGGTTTTTGGATGCACGATCTGATTAGACTACCCCGGAGGCTTATATCCTTTTTGAATGAAGCCCACCATGCACTGCCACGTGCACTTGTCTCGTCCTACCATCAACAGTCTATCGTGTATGTGACGATCATGGCAAGCAATGAGGGCGTTGAATCAAGGTTTGGATAGACATTGAGGCTTGAGCTTGAGACAAGTGTTGTCAACAGGGGTTAAGTTGCTTTGGGTTTGAGCAGAATTAGAAGAGTCAAATGGGCGATGAACTTGATGCTGGCGTTTCACCATGTTGTCCTAAATCTCCCCCCGAGTAAAGTCCGTCGATGAACGGAGGAACTCCATTTTTACAACTTCATGAAAAATATGATAGTCACTAGAGAGTCATCGAGATTCTGCTAGTTCGGGTTCGTCATCATTGTATCTCGATACAGATCACTAACGGGTTGGTGTCTCTGACTGCAACTGGAAACGGACTTACCCTGTAGACTCCAGGCAGCTCCAGCAATCAACCTTTTTGGCCTTCAGTTCTCGCAAGTTTAGCAATCGGTAAAACAGCTATCGCTGAATTGTTGACTCATTTGTCGGTATTTTCTGCACATTTATGAGAGGCGATCTCCTCAAAGAAACCCGATGTTCTGTACCATAGGTGTCTTTCTTCCGCTGGCAATTGTGAACAAGGATGCATTCCGTACCAATTGAGATAAGATCCGACGATCAACTTAATCTGATATGTACTTATCCGTACCCCGTACCTTACCCGTTTATACGACAAAGAGTGAGAGAAAGTACAGCGAAATCCTTGGCATCATAATGCACCGAAATCGTATTCGGTGGTTTCTTTCCCCAGGCTCTCATCTTGCTAGTGAGCCGCTACGCTCAGGCAATTTCGCCTACTAAATTGACAAAAAAGTGTTGAGCATCCAAACTTCAAATACTTACAAATTGTGTCTACATGGTAGATCTACGAACGGACTATCATGCCGAAAAAGACTTACTGGATGATCCATCATGTATGGCCCAGTGGTTAAGTGCTGCCATCCAATGTTTAAACCCCAAGAGCTCCAACCGCATTGGCCAATCCCCCAAGATGAACCGCGCTTTGGTGGTGAGGGGCTCCATTCAGGGGTCCTCTTTGGACCCCGCACTAGACCTGTTGAGGCCATAATCTCTGAGTAGCCCGTCCGCGGTTCATCTCCAACTCTTTCCGCTACAACAAGTCGGTGAAGTCTGCTTTATCTTTTTTGTTGGACCGTTCTTCTGTTTCAATTCAGTCTAATTTGCTTCAACTTTCATCCTTCAATAATACCATCAATCACAATGGCCGACACAAAGATCTACCGCGCTAGCACTACTGCGCCTGTCAATATCGCTGTTGTCAAGTAAACATCTCCTATTCGCATCAAAGACATCCTACTAATACATGGCAGATACTGGGGCAAGCGCGACGCGAAGCTTAACCTCCCTACCAACAGCTCCCTCTCCGTCACCCTCTCACAAGACGATCTTCGAACCCTCACAACCGCCTCATGCTCGAGCACCTTTACCGATGGCGACAGCCTCACCCTCAACGGCGAAGCCTCCGACATCTCTGGCGCCCGAACCCAGGCTTGCTTCCGTGAGCTTCGATCCCGCCGTGCCGCCCTCGAGGAGGCCGACTCTTCGCTCCCCAAGCTTTCCACCTTCCCCCTGAAGCTTGTCTCCGAGAACAACTTCCCCACCGCCGCTGGCCTTGCTTCTTCCGCTGCTGGTTTCGCCGCGCTTGTTCAGGCTATCGCTCTTCTCTACGAGCTTCCCGACTCGCCCTCGGACCTTTCTCTCATTGCCCGACAAGGTTCCGGATCTGCTTGCCGAAGTCTCTTCGGCGGTTACGTCGCTTGGAGAATGGGTGAGAAGGAGGACGGTAGCGATTCCAAGGCTGATCTTGTTGCTCCCGCTTCACACTGGCCTGATATGCGTGCTCTGATCCTTGTTGTCAGCGCCGCTAAGAAGGGTGTTTCTTCTACCTCTGGTATGCAGCAGACCGTTGCTACCTCTGGTCTCTTCAAGGAGAGAATAACAAACGTTGTTCCCACCAACATGGCCCTCATGGAGGAGGCTATCAAGAACAAGGACTTCCCCAAGTTCGCCGAGGTCACCATGCGCGAGTCCAACTCTTTCCACGCTACTTGCGCCGATACCTACCCTCCTATCTTCTACATGAACGACATCTCCCGCGCTGCCATCCGTGCTGTTGAGTACATCAACGAGAAGGTCGGCCGAACCGTTGCCGCCTACACTTTCGATGCTGGCCCCAACTGTGTCATTTACTACGAGGAGAAGGATGCCGACATTGTTGTCGGTGCTTTCTACCAGGCTCTCCAGGGTGTCGGTGGTTTCAAGGAGGGTGCTGCCAGCGCTCGATCCAGCATTGTCTTTGACCGATCTCTTGCTGCTACCCTGAAGGATGGTGTTAGCCGAGTTATTTCTACTGGAGTTGGAGAGGGTCCCGTCAAGACTGACGAGTTCCTTGCTTAGAAGGCTAGACTGGTTCATAACAAGTTTGATGGGATAAAAGAATTCGTATAATAGTAAATAGCAGGTTGAAGAACATATTAGTGGGGTTGATATAGGTCCTACAAGAGATAAGAAACTCGTGTTCCAAGGTCCATTCACTGATCCATTGTTCTATGTGGTTATGCTGGCCTGTGACAGAATACGAATTGTTCGTGGCTCAATCACCGTGTGGGGCCGTACGAGTAACCACTCCGACCCATCTCCTCCGGCGCCGATACATCCAGTCTCCACTAAAGATTGCAGTGACCAAGAAACACTCAAGAGACACGTACCGAATCAATTTACCTTAATAGTGTTCAGAATTATGATACAATCGCCACGCCTTCCAAAGCCCTTTGTCCCCCCCGATCTGCTGCAACGAGACAGACCGAATGGCTTGGCCAGAGAGCTTTAGGTGGTGCAAGGCATCACCAGCCCTCTTTCCGTTCCAGATCTTGGGCGATGTGAGGCGTCAGTTGCCAACGGCTTGTCGAGAAATGACAGTCGCGGTCCTCATCGCAGCCACCTGCCTCTCCAGAATAGGTAATGACACACTTGCGGTGCACCTTCTCGACGTTGAAGTCACAGAGGGCTTTGTAAACATGCTGGCATATTGTTTCTACCTTCTCTTTTCTCACCATCAATAACAGTAGCAAGTCCAGCAGCAGCAGCAACAACATCAGATGGCCCCTGCCGCTCCGCTCGCCTCGCCAGGGATGAGGCCTTGGGCCGTGTTTTTGCGGCCAGCGACGCCGTCACCGAGGCCAAGGCTGCCGTTGCGACTGCCCGGGCCGAGGCTGACCTCGCGCTGAAGCGCTCGGCGCTCGGCGCTCCAAGCCCTGGAGCCCTCGCCGGGGTAACTAATATCACTTTCTTTACTCCTTTGCCCGGCATAGTACAGCACAGCTGCCAAGTGGCGGAGAGAGTTTAGACTTTTAGTTGGGAAGCAAACAAGGCGTTGCGATATGTAACATTTTGCACTGCCAGTCGTCAGGGTGTCAGAAGAATTGGTCACAGACAGCATAAAAGACGAAATAATTTGGTCATTTTATGCTAGCTTAGACCAGCACTTAGGTTAATTTATTCTGGTAGCTCAAGCCTTAGAGGACAAACATGCCACTATGACTGTGACTTCAATAAGATGAACTCTCTCGTCATGTCATACCGGTTTACATCTCCGATAAATGCTGCAATACCCCGAGCTTGATCACCGTGTGGGGCCGTACGAAATACCACTCCGACGGACCCATCTTCTCCGGCGCCGATATCTTAGGCAGGCTGTCTCCACTGAAGATCACCTAAACATTAAGACAATTCTTTAGGAGAGTTTAGACCTCCAGTAAGGAAAGAACAAGGCACCGCGATATGCAGGTAACCTTTGCACTGCGGGGCAGCTGCCAGTGTAAGGTTACAGTTGTCGGATAAGACCCTAAACACCTTCTCTTCTGCAAGGCAGCTTCCTCCTTCAACCTTTCAACATCAACATCAACACAAAATGAGTGTCATCGCAGAGCATTTTGACCGCGGCCAGCCTGTTGAAGTCGCTGCATTCGATAAATCGGGGAACATCGTGCGCACATGGAGCCACGCTCCTGGTAACCATGTTCGTTTTAAATATCTGGCTTGTTGTTGCGTCGCTAACATTTGAAGGCCGTTCTCGAGAGGGAGGCTCGCACCTCTCTGCTCCCCTCTATGCACGAAGCTTTCATGCCTGTTGGATACCCTCATTCCGTCTCAAGCGATTATTTCAACTATCAATTCTTCGACTCTCTGCAAGCTTTCTTTTCCACAATTACTTCCCTTCTCGCGAACAGAGCTCTTCTACAGGGTCTAGGCGTCGGCGATGCGAACTCATCCGCCACGTTCGCCATGCTTCTCACGGTTATGAAGGATGCCATTTCTCGTATTGCCACGATCATTTTCGCCCACCAGTTCGGTCTTCGAATTGAACCTGACGCAAAGCGCTTCCGCTTTCTAGCCGACCTCTTCAACGACACGGCGTTCTTCATGGAGCTGTACAGTCCATACCTTGGTCCCTACGGCAAGATCCTCGCTCTTACAACCGGCGAGGCTCTGCGTGCGCTTTGTGGTGTCGCGGCGGGTGCGAGCAAAGCCGCGCTGAGTGTGCACTTTGCTAAGCATGATAACCTTGCTGAACTCAACGCCAAAGAGGCTAGTCAGGAAACAGCCGTTGGTCTTGTTGGGCTTGCTGTTGGAACGCTGATTGTCAAGTACGTGGAGGATCACCATACTGTTGTGTTCTTGATGACGATTCTGGTCTTTGCACACTTATGGATGAACTACCTCAGCGTGAGAAGTGTTTGTATGGATAATCTCAACCGTCAGCGCGCTACTATCCTTTTCGAAGAGTTCCTCAAGACCGGCAAAGTACTATCCCCCGAGGAGGTCTCCAAGCGCGAGAATATTTTATTCTGGCGACCCATCGTCCGCAACCAGAACGGCGAAGAAGTCGCCCGTATCGAAATGGAAGGAGACTATGGCGAGGCTTCCCGATGCCACGACACGATCACCATTGATGGCTGGAAGAACACCCTCTTCGTAATACCAGGTCATCACGTCCGTATCAAGATCATGCTTTGGAAGGATTCTACCGCTATTCACGCTGTTAGCGCTTGGTTTGAGGCTATGAAGATGGCTTGGGGTATGGTGGGCAAGGAAAAGACGATCCCAGGGAAAGAAGAGAAAGAAATCACCTTCGCCGAGGTTGCGCTTTGGGATCAGCTACTTGCTAAGGGTTGGAAGTTGGACTCGCATGCCCTTGAGACGCAGGCGCCTATTTATGTGACCATTGGGACGGGGCATAAGAAAGACGAGTAACTTGACTCATAGTGCTTGCTTGAAAAGTGTAATTCATGATGGAAACCCTTATCTCCAAGGAGTAACTTGACATTTTTAGACTTGCGTGAAAAGAAAAAACATGTAAAAGTAGAGGACCAGGGTATGCTTTAGCCGCGATGAAGAAACCAAGATCATTTTACATCTTAGTCGAGATTGTGATGTTATTCTATGTTTTTACTTTCCGGCGCCTTCGGGCCGGCACACACGATAGAACAGCTTGGCAGCTGTTAATATATGTTCATTGTCGTTAGAGTTCAGTGGCTGATGCAACTTGCACACCTGACCTACTGAGATGTAACCCACTGGAGGTTGCAATTGATGATACTTTAAAGAAAAGACTTATCTTGGGCTTGCTGTTTAGAGATACCCTTGGCGTTCTATGCTTTTACCAACCATATTGTACATTTTCCAAACGCCTCCCCGTGAATTACACATATCATACGCATCATTATACAAGCACTTATGCCAAAAACGCCCATCGCTTGGCTCGCATCTTGACACCCTCCCATGTGTTCAGCTTTGGCCGCACATCGAGATAGAAACTAGGTCCGCCAGATCCATTAGGTCGTCCCGAGTAAAAGTCGATAACGTAGTCAACTCTTGTACCACAGCGGTCGATGACCCAGTCGTGACGGTCAAAGGGCGCTGTGTAGCCGATCATGGTCTTGAAGCGGGCGGTAGGAGTCATGCGATCCATCTTGTTGGCGAAAGATTCGAGCTTGGGACCACCGCATCTAACATCGTTAGCAATCATACGCAAAAAGAAGACCTGCAAGACTTACGTCGTTCCCTCGAGGTATGGTGCTTCCCACTCCTTGATCTCCTTCCAAGCTCTTTCATTAACAGCATTGTGAATCGGCACAACAGTCTTCATATCCGCCACCCTCGCATCATAACCCTTGCGCTTCATCGCCTCGAAAAACATCTTCTCGGAAGGATACACCCAGTTTCCCGAGGGATCCATTCCAGTCTCCATCTCATGGTTCTTCGGTCTCGCAGGTTCTTTCTCATGATCGACAGGACAAGCCGCAGGGTTTCCCGTAGTTCGAGGAATCGTAGAAACTACACGGTCTGTATCAAGACCATCGTTCGTAGGTTTATGCGCAGGTGTAGATGTCGACGCTGGTGAAGACCATAGGTATGAAGTAAACGTCTGAGTCCATGACTTGGGCTGTTGCTGCGCTGTGTGGTCGACGGGACATCCTGCTGCTTTCGCGGCTTCGGCCTCACGAGCTTGGGCGAGCCATGCGTCGCGGGTCTTGTGATCGACGGGACAGGCGTCGTTTTTATCTGCCATTGTGATGCTGGTTTGGTGGGTTTACATGTAAAAAAAGATTCAGGTGCAAATGGCGTAATTGGTCGTGGGGATCGTAAATGCGCCGGGATGGATTGGCGGGAAAGAATTAATGTGGATCCGGGATTTTCCCGCATCGGTGGTCGGAGGTTGACTTGGCCGACTTCACTTACATCCAACTGCTTCAGAGGTAATGACTTCATTGACTAAATAAATGTCTAAGCTAGCAATAAGAGACCAAATGTTTTGTCTCTTGTCTAAAGTAGGTACGGATAAGTGACGAAAATCCGTTCATTCGTTAGCCCTTGGCTGTTGCTACTTCTGCAGGTAGACAGACATCAGAGTATAAGAAGCAATGTAATTACAACCAGGGCTACAATAGCTCGAGGTTCGTGTTGTCAAACCTCCCTCTTACACCAGGTGCCACCTTCCACGACATAAACCGAATGACCAGGGGAGGAAGTGGAACTCCTCCATTGATTCCCCTCTGCTTTCTTGCAACCTCTTCTATGGCTTCATATGTCGCGGTTATACCGTTTGGGGTTGTCATGAACAGAACCGTCTCATCCGGTAACTCATAATAGATCCGATCGCAGAGATGATACGTCTTCTGGGAAGTATCTTCCGGTGTTCTTCTGTGCCTGTGAAGATACTCCCTCAATTGCGGATTCCTCGTACTAGGGGGGTATTCTCCAGGTGTCCCGTCAATAAAAGTGCGTGGTTGAATGCGAACCTGACTCGGGTCCATGAGAAGGTACAGTGTTCGGAGCTCGTTGAGAACGCCGAACATGCAGGCCAATGAAGGCAAGTAATGCCAAAAATCATTTGTGCTGTAGGGAACGGCGACTTGCTTCACGTTTGTGCCCGGTCCTCGTTTGAAGCCAGAGGGTATCCTATCGTTCCCAAAGACGTTGGGGACGGAATAGTAAAAGATCATGAGGTCGCGGGAGGTATCGACCCTCTTCATAGGTTGTTTCCATGGCTGAGGTGATCCCCCTCTGTTCATCAGAAGAAAATAGGGCGCATGCAAAGCCGATCTATCCGGGGTCGCCTTCCAGGAAATAGGCGCAGTGCAATTGCATTCGGTAGCATCTCTATATGATTCACCGCAATCCAGCAACGGCGTACCTGGACTATTCCTTTCCCAGATGCCCTTGACAAACGCATATGAACGTCGACAGGTTTGCATCAATGCCAGGCGGACAGGGTAAATTGCTTCTGTACTCTCACGTCCTGTTCTCAACTTGCAACCGTCGCACTCTCTCTTGATATTCAGTACTCTCATCCTCCATATGTCACTTTCTAATTCAACGTCAATGTAATGGGCAGTTGGGGAAGATATTTCCAGAGTGGCCTCCCAGATCTGATCTTGGAGCTCCGTAGGTAGTTGAGAGAAGCGATGAAAGCTTCCTAACTCGTTATCTTGTTCCTGAGATACACCAGCTTGTTGCAGAGGCGAATCAGCTCGTTCCAGGAACAGGATGCGCTGGCTTGGACATGGTGATGACAAGTTCTGGGTACGAAGGTTTCGACGTGGCGGAGTGTTATCCATGGTGAATGCTAGAGCGGCGTTGGGGTATCTGTCAAAAAGATTAGCTACTGAAAACAGAAGAGATGGAACGATTTAGTTACTTTATGTCAACTTAGACCAGCACTGAGGCCACTGTATTCAGTGTTGTAAGTCTTGGAAGACAAGCTTTCTGCTGCCCAGTAGAGTAGGAGAAAGGGGCAAGAGAATGGTTTGGTTGAGTGACAAAGAGAAGAGACCTTCAGACTGCTTTATAATTTACTGGAAATGTACGTGTACTTTCTTGCGATCCTGCTTTCTGGCAATGATCTCATTAAAGTGAACATCTTGACATATGACTGGCTCAAGAACTTGAGACTTGACTGCCTAAAGTATAAGTGACGAGACGCGAAGTTGATTCGATGCCACTGAGGTTGAGGCTCTATCTCATGACCAAAGATTATATAAGATGACCTCTTATGAACTGACATTTGTTCTTTGTCTCTCCCATCTACTACCGTGGAAGCACTGATCGGTCGACCAACCATGATGGTGAGCAAACCGGAATGAGCAGCGCCTAGAGCTGGCCGAGCGCTTGAAGAAGTCTTCAGAACTTCGATGGGACTCTGGCGACATAATGCTCGCTTGGGACGGGGCTATCTGAGAAGTATGAACCATGAAGGCCAAAGTTTCTCGCAATGGGCTCTGGGATTCCGATCAGCTGGGTGGTATCCTCCGTTCTCGCTTGGTATGAGCCAGAGTTCGCCCGTCGACAAGAGGGCACAGCTTTCTTTCAACAGCATAATAGAAGAATGTCAACGATCGCTACTTAAGTTTAAATTTTCCGAGTCTTCTCGGTGATCTCAACAATAAAGTTGACCTCTTCCAGGCAGCTTGATACTCAATAGGTCCGAACAAGACTCGTCCACAGTAATTGAAGTCTTACTATCGCAAACACGTATGAGACTTATAAACACTTGCTACCCAATAATCGATGCAGTTCTGTAGAGAGAACAATACATGTAGAGATGACATGCATTCGGTTTGCACGTTTGCTTAAATCAGGCCATTAGAGGCCAGAAGACTTGACTGCTAAGAACCCGAACGACGAAATAATAGATACTTTATGCCAGATTAGGTCAGCACTTAAGCTACTTTGGAATATTCTAAGCCTTGGATTAATTCTTCAGCGACTAGCAGACCCTGTCTGTTTGTATGCACGTCGTGCAACATGAAGACTCTGCAGGGAATAGCTTCAAACTCCACTTATACAATTTTATATCGATGGCTGACATGTCACCCTCCACCTCAACATCTGCCCAGCAACTGTTTACCGTGGTACCTGAATTGCTGATGTCAATCTACAGCCTCTTTTGCGGAGATCGAGTCAGGTTCCTGGACTTCAACCAAGGCGTGATGGCTGGTCGCGCACAGGCTGCCAAGGCACTCAGTCGTGTGAGCGAAGCAGATCTCGATTTCATAACCATTCACACTGAAATAGAATTCTATCAAGGCCCGCGATCTTCTGACTTTGCGTAAAATGGGGTTCTTGAGGCGGACAAAGCGAGAGGAGTTCCACATTTCAATCGTCGCGATGAAATCATCGAGACCCTCGATGAAATCATAAGAATGACATCACTGTGACCTTTTATCACTACAAATAATAGAGATCCCAAAGTCAAAGTGAAGAATAATCTCATCATCAATCTCATCATACAACAATCACTCTCATCTACAACCAAAACACAAACAAATTCTTTATACCCCAATCACCAAATCAAAATGTCCTCCAACTACGAGCAGATCGCCAAGCAGGCCGAGAAGGACCTCAACACCTACCAGGCCAAGACTGGTGCCGCCCGCCCCAATGATGTCGAGAACGCCGGTGTCAACCCCCATGCCGAGAAGAAGTTCGAGGGCGCTCACGTCGAGTTTGGCGATGAGCTGAGCACAAACGCTGGTTACAACAAGCGCATTCCTCCTTCCGAGGGTGGTATCACCGATGACAAGGGCCGGTAAGCTTAATCCAACACTCTTTATTATCTACAGTAACTTACTCTTTCACAGACAAGCCACCGGTGAGCTCTACGAGGGCACTGGCGGTCCCCTCGACAAGCTCGAGAAGGCCAACGAGGAGCGCGGTGGAGACAACGACAACGATGTTGTCAACGCTGGCTTCAAGCAGACCACCGGCCTCGGCACCCAAGACGACCTCGCTCTCAAGGGCCAGGAAGCCGTGCGCAACAACGTCGGCCGCAACCCTCCCGGTCCCGGCGGCTCCCAGTTCAAGGGCGCTGACTACACCGAGGACAGCGTTCCCGATGCCCGCTCCGCTCAGGGCTACATTGCTCCTGACAGCGCTATCGAGACTGCTCGCGGAGATTAAAAAGGGAATTATAATGGAAAGGAAAGCAACGGTGTGATTTAAGCGGGTTACTGTACGATTATATTGGTAATTGAAACCGACATGATTTATGACCACTACAATATTTTGTCTCGTCTTTTTAAAGTGATTGATGGTGATAGTTCGGAGAGTTTTGGCCCCCACTGTGGTTCCCGCTAGAGCCCGCAGGAGCTTAAGCATGATCAACGTCATGAGGCCTCGGCCTTACCTCGTGACTCGGCCGCTAATTTATGAAACTCTAACGTCTTCTTATCAGCAACATCACGACCGCGACAACGAATTCTGCGCAATGTGCTTGTGTTTTCGACAGCGATAACACGTTCACAGTCCGTCGAAATGTCTGGCTTATCACCATCGTCCTCTGGGCTACTCCCTATGCCTGGCGCGCCGTCATCTTCTTGGGCCGGATATAAGGCACGAGTTGCGGCTCTGCTGGGACATCATGACACCAAGGTCATCGTAGCCTTTTGGCTATTTGGTAAGAAACGCGGGGCGTGGGTATCGAGTATCACAAGCTGACAGTATTAGGCCTCATTAACAATGTCCTCTACGTGATTATCCTCTCCGCCGCCCAAGACCTCGTCGGTTCCCTACCAAAAGGAGTCGTCCTCCTCGCCGATGTCGTGCCCTCGTTCCTGACCAAACTGATCGCTCCATACTTCATCCACCGCATTCCCTACCGAACGCGAATCCTCATATTCATCGCCCTGTCCGCAGCCGGCATGCTCATGGTAGCCTTGACGCCGAGCACCCAATCTGTCGCGATCAAGCTCGTCGGCGTAGTCCTCGCGAGTATAAGCGCTGGAGGCGGTGAGCTCAGCTTCTTGGGCCTGACACACTTCTACGGAGCGATGAGTCTCGCGGGCTGGGGTTCGGGAACTGGCGCCGCGGGCTTGGTTGGTGCTGGACTATACGTGATGTTTACTGATTGGTGGGGATTGAGCGTGCGTAGCAGTTTGCTGATCTCCGCGTGCTTTCCTGCGATTATGTTCGTCAGTTTCTTTGTGATATTGCCTCTTGGACCTTTGAGAGAGGGTACCAAGGACTACGATGCGATTCCGGATCTCGAGGATGAAGATGTGGATCATATGGGCCAAGGAACTGCTTCCTCGGCGCTCTTGGCTCCTGGTCCTTCTGTTGCGTCGACTGCGTACTCTGCGCGAAACCATCAAGAGACGCTCACTGTGAGAGATCGAATGAATAAGGTGAAGAAGCTGTTTGTGCCATACATGATGCCGTTGCTACTGGTGTATGTGGCCGAGTATACGATCAACCAAGGAGTTGCGCCTACGTTATTGTTCCCACTTGAGGAATCGCCCTTTGACGAGTTTCGAGCGTTCTACCCATTCTACGGATTCCTCTACCAGCTTGGTGTCTTTATCTCACGATCATCCACCCCATGGATTCGCATCCACCAACTCTACCTCCCCTCCATGCTCCAAATCGCAAATCTCATTCTTCTCACATTACACGCGATGTATTTCTTCCTCCCCTCAGTCTACGTCGTGTTCATCATTGTCTTCTGGGAAGGTTTACTAGGAGGAGGCGTCTACGTCAATTGTTTTGCCGAAATCATGGAGAACGTTCCCGCCGAGGACAGAGAGTTCAGTCTTGGAGCAACTACCGTGAGTGATAGTGGAGGCATCTCTATTGCTGGACTCATCAGCATCGTGATGGAGACCAAGTTGTGCAATTACCAGGTTGCGCATGGACGAGACTGGTGTCGACGCATTTCTGCACAGGGTCATTAGCAGTTGGATACACAAGGCGTTTGAGCGATGGGTTTATTTGTAGATGATTTGTGGACTGCATTTGGTGTTAATAGAAGCTCTGATACATGCGTTACGCGTTTTGACATTCGCCTCATTGACGTGTAATTGCACGCGCAAGCAAATGGAGAACAGAACAATAAGCGAGTGTATAATTCCATCCCCATGCAAATACCCATCTAGATAAGCGGGAAGATTCAGGGGAATTTTGTGACAACTCTTGCGGGCTTCAGCGTCATCATTTTTTAATTACAGAACTCAGTTTGTCGCTTTGTTCTTCGGAGCCGGGGAGCATGGACCAATTAATCGGAAACAAACCCTGGTTAGAGAGCGTTGGAGTTCCGGGAGGAAGGTCTTCCTTGTAAGGCGGAGAGAGGCTTAAATTACATGTGGATGTGACGGACGAGAATGGATCTCTGGATCTTTTGTCAA
>JAPHDB010000270.1:0-34129 GCA_030772735.1 Fusarium sp. MBC 181 | reverse complement strand
CTCCCGGCTAGCCAACGAGTACAGGGCAATACCACAGTGGAGTACTGGAGGTTTTGAGGGCTAAACTTTATCCAACTTGCAGAAGATGGACCCAGATTTTAGCACCAACAGCCCGGAAATGCCAATGGAGACCCTGGGATAAATGTTTTTACCTTTTCTCTACCTTTCCTTTTCTTATTTTGTATGTTTACTTTTCCTGATCAAGAGAAACGATTGGCGTAATATGAGCTTGTAATTTTTGGACCCCACCTTGTCGCGACGTGTCGTGACGCGATGTCGGGTGTGACAAGCACAGAAAGCCGTCAGGGTGTCAGCCGCCTAGAGCCTAAGCGATGAAATAATTAGGTCACTTTATTCTGGTTTAGACTAGCAGTTAGGCCACTTTATTTTAGTAGCCAGAACCTTAGAGGATAGTTTGTCTATTGCCCACCTGAATGCCTATCTTGACTTCGCTCATGACACAATCATTTCGGCATCCTCTCCTTACGTTACTGTTTTACGACATGAATGCAACATCAAGGGAACAACCTGCCCAAACGGCAGCACCCACATTACCACAACAACAACAACAGCCGGCGATTCCTTCTCAAGCACCATCATGGTCGCCAATCGACTGGTGGGTCAACGTGGCAGTGTTGCACCAGCGTTACGACGCAGTGAGTTCATCCGCATCACCTTCATTGTCGCGTAGCCTACATAACATTATCTCATAGACCATCCGAGCATTTTTGTCCCTGATTTCCCGAGCCACGAATGCAGAGCATGCTCAACGACTGTTCCAACATGAATTCGCAAAATTTGAACCGAGCAATAGGCAACTCCTACTCCAAGAAATCATCAGACAATGCCCCGGACACGAACTCCACCGATTAGCCTCCAATACCCTGGAACGGGAATACGACCAAATACTCAGTGTACCTGTACCTGTCCACGTAGCTCACAAAAGCGCCAATTCCCGATACGAGGAAAATGTCGCCCTGCTGGACAACGAATGGGGTGGACCGCACTGGCTTCCACCAGACGTGCGCGTGGCAAACATCTACAAGGGCAGTTCAGATCCGGGTCAACCTACCAAAGACCTGGTCACCGAAATGGTCAGAATCACGATTCTGGTTAAGGCGAAGAACATTCCCCTGGATCTTCTGTGGAGGGAGGGCGGCGCTTTGAGAGACGATATTTCTCGTCGGACTGCCCAGAAATCGAAGCGTTGTGGCCCGGCTCGGCTCACGGGTAAGGATGCGAAAATCATCGCTGATGGGATTGTTGATGGAAGTATTGAGCCTGTGGCTGGTTGGAATAATCCCCCTCCTGCACCGCCGCGTGCACTGTCTGCCCCCATTGATCCAGGCTTGCAAGTCGAGAATGGTGAATCGGCTGTTAATGGACGAGTACCTTACCACAATATGGGTCGAGCGGCCAGCCAAGAAACGAATCTTGAGAGGGAATGGAGTGAACCAGCTGCCAGTCTCGCGACTCCTCATGAAGACGGAAATCAGCCGATTGTCCATGTTCCGATTCGCAATCGAGAAGAGAGTCATCCGGTCGCAAATGATCCGGTTCGTTGTAGGGAAGGGAGCGATCCATTTGCAAACCACAAGGTCAGCTTCAGCCGTATTAATAAAAGAATCGAAGCAGCATTAGAGGCCGAGGATTATGCCAACAGCACTATGGGCGATGGCGGGGACTCCATGCCCATGGCAGACGGTCTGAATGGCAATGATGAGTCCGGTGGCGTCGACTTCCCTCCTGAGGACCTGCCTGTCGACGACCTATCTCCCAACGATCCACCTCCCGAAGACCCAACACAAAACGAAACACATCCTCAAAAGGGACCTACTGACACGAACCCACTGCCGCCGACGGTGACAAACGAAGTGGTAGCATTACGCGGTAGCAAACGTACCCACGACGAGATGAATGGCACCCCATCCGCAGCTTTCAAAAAATACAGGGATTTCGTCGCCCAACTACAAGTCCACGACTTGAAGGTTCTCGACGACAACGCCAAGAAGGACCTTGCGCAAGCGGAAGCAGACAAAGCCGCCGCGGACCGCGCCCTGGGCGTATTGGAAGGAAGAGCCCAAGCGCGACCAGACGACCTCCCCAACGCAGCAGAAGTCGAGCAGGCCCGAGAACAACACGAAAGGTCAGCACAAGCTCTGGAGAAAGCGAAGAAACGTGTCACTGCTCTGGGTCACATCGAGAGAGCGCGGTATCTTCATGATAGTTGCATTGAGGCAAAGGATTACAGACGCAAAATCCAGGAATTGCTGAATGAAACTGAGGAGAGGGTCACGGCGATGGAGAAGGCATACCATGAAGCTTTTAACTCTGCGGAAGAAGAGGGCTGGGCAGGCTTGATTGCTGCTGAGCGACAGAGGCAGAACAATCGATAGACCAAGTTTTGACGACTGGTTTGGTATGGCGTTATTGGCGATGGTTAGACCCTGGAAAGTTTTCGATTACCACTGTTTTGTCTACTTACTCTGCGTCAACAGACGCGGAATTTGATCACGAGACCGAATGGTTGAAGTAAAAACTGAAGTGTAATTAGTATTCGCTCAACTAGCTTTTTTTTGGTGCTTGGTGGCCAATCAGCTCACCGAATCCAGCACGTGGGACCAACCACCACTACTTGGCATCCATAACAATTAATCTTCGTTGTTCAGATTCCTCTCTCATCCCTTTCAATTTCATCTCAAAACTGGAAAATGGAAAAATACATTGAGCCCATCGTGCAATGGGTCACGGCCTCTGTCAAGGCCCAGCCTTACGTCTGGTGTGCAGCCGCTCTTACCTTTCTCATTGGAGTCCAATTAGCCCTGGCAGCCAGCATTGCCCATGGCGATGAAGCGACGGTTCGCAGACAGCTTACTTCTCTTCAACGCGTCGACATCACTCCAGACACCAGAACTGAAGAAAAGCGCCAATTGGTGACCGTCACTCCCGTTGCAGGTTGCGCCCCGGTCAAAATCGACCCAGATGCTCATCCAGATGGTCATGTAACGTACAACAACAACTATATGCTCGGGTTGGAATCCACAGAAACAGACGCCCAGGGCTATACAATCTGGAAATCTCTCACTCAACAAGAGAAACCTGGCCTCTCAAAGATAAAAACCGAAATCTGGATTCCCAAACCCAACGCCAACGAAAGCGACCCACTGGTCAAATCTGGCGGCTGCATCATCATGTCCTTCCCGGATCCCAGTATCCCGAGTTGGTTGAATATGATTGGGGGCTACACTGCGACGCCGCAGGTTGCGGCTATCTTGCCGTTGAAGCTTGCGGAGGAGGACATTGAGACGCATAAGATCAAGATGAGGCCTTTTCAAATCGATGGACAGGATGGGAAGGGCTTGGACTTGGAGAAGTTGCCAGCCGTTGATGATGTTATGTCGAGGCTGAGGTTGTTCTTGGGTGTGAAAGATGTGAAGGGTAAGAAGGGAATCCCGCAGGGTCTCACGGTCTTCAAGCGCGGTTAGACAAATGGGACAGCGCGAGGGTTGAGGATAAAAGATGTTTATTATTGCATTCCTATATGAAGGCACTTCTTATTTAAACCAACATCAGTTTCGCTCAACCAACTTGAATTACTCGTGTCTAATGGACCAGTCGCCAAAGCAGCATCATGAGCTCAATCTGGATATTTCCTCCTCAAACTTATCCCAAGTCTTCGGAAGAAACGCGCCCTCAAGCCAATAATTCTCCCCATGGTCCTTTCCCTTGATTATCATCATGTTCTTCGACATAAAGCTCTCTTTAGTAGGAGCAACAGAAGCCTGTGTCATCTGGCCCAGAGAATTCCTCCTCTCCACACCACTATCACCTTTTTTCAACACAGCTGCGCTAAAGTCTGCTGCCTGGGTCAAGTACGCCTTTGTCCAGTTCGTAATGATAATCAAAAGCATGTTCGGTTCACCGAACAACATAGCATCGATACCGTTTTTGCTTTCTGCGATGAACATTCGTAGGCAAGCCCGGATTTGAGGTTGGGTTGTTTGTTCGGCAAGATACTTGCGGTTCTCGAGGGCGATGGGGCCGAGAGGACCGCGTATTTTGGAGGGGGATATGAAGGCAAAGATACAAAGAGCAAGATTCTGTATATAGACTCCTGTTGCGTTTTTGAGCGAGTCGAAGCGAAATCGGAGATTGACGGCGTTGAGGATGGATACTGGGAGGTGGCGTGAGTCTGATAGGGCCACCATTCTCGCTATCCATGCTGATAGGACATCGCCCTCACTAATAAATGGTTTCTCGTCTCCGACAGGCCCTTGTGCTTCGGCGATCTCCTCTTGAGCCTCGCGTCTCAGTCTATCAACTGTTGCTTTGGGTAGAAATAGGGTGCGATATGTTGGTTTCCCGTACCAAAGCAATTCCCAGAGAAAGCGCACGACGAAGACAAACATCTTCCATCCAACGATGCGTTTCGATACTATGTTCAATTCTTCCCGCTGGGATCCGATGGGGTCCTTGGCCACTTCGTATATGACATCTCTATGGGCACCAAGAACGGGTACAACTTCTTCCTCACGACCCGCGAGCACGAGCGACCAATTTTGTAACATCGCTTGCAGACCACCAGCATCCATGAGCATATGTGAACATACCAAAGAAACCAAGGTCGCGTCATTGAAAGATACAATGTTTAGTGAAATCTACGGCGTATCGCCCTGAAGTAAATCCCAGCCATTCACAGGATCGTCTGGCGTTGTCGCAAGGTCCTTGAAGATTTGACTTCCTGGGTGAAAGGCTGGATTTCCACCCGCCTTGGGAAACTTTCGCCCTGTTGGATGATCATCGATGTCCATGTCGAAGACACGATGGGAATATCTAAAAGCTGGTCTTTCTGTGGTAAATTCTGTCGGAACGTGGAATTCTGCCTTGTTCTGAGTCTTTAGTCAATAGTTAGCCGATATTCCCTTGATGGTTTAAGACACGGTTGACTCACGTTGATTCTGTAACGACCTCCAATCTTTCTCCAATCGCCAATCTCGAGCAATCTTGCAAGCGAACTTCGTAACTTCTCGGCATCGAGCACATCATTAAAGTGGAATGTCCAGTGCAGAATCATGTCGCGCATGGACTTTGTGTCGTCGAACAGAGTTGTCGGGTAGATATCATCATCCTCGACTTGTATAGGTCTGTCCTTGGTAGCAAGACCAAGGAAGCTCTTGACGGCATTCATGTTCGATCTGTCAGCCGTTCCCTGACACTGCGTGAAGGAAGGTAGTGCCTATTGAAAGGGCTATCAAGAATGTTACAACACTGCGGGGCTTTGTTGGATTTTGTACACCTTCTGTCTGTTCTCACATAATACTTGAGCCCTGCGTAGTCTCGGCCATGATACCCATAAGGTTACGGTGACTCGACTAAAGGGGTGAGACGCCAAATGACCTGAATGCATTAGAAAATACATGTAAGCACTATTTCGTGCTTATGGTTGAATGGTGTTGTTGGTTGGTTGGGGGCTGAGGCATGACTGCAGCAGAGGTTGCAGGGGTTCTCATGAGGGCCAAGTTTGTTGATTCGTTCTCAGTTCTTAAGCTTATCCAGATTGCATATCTATGGCGCCATGTAAAAAAGCCTACCCGTTCCTGTAGCTGTGTGGTAACTGTTAAGATAGAGATGCTTGATATCTCTATCTCTTCATACGAACCGTTGCAATTATGACGCTCAATCATGTACAGAAGGCCTAGACAGGACTAGCACGAACTGTAGCGCGAGAAACAAGATGTGCTGAATGGTTACGCTGTGAATTGGATGCGGGGATTCGTTAGCTCTACCCGCGATGAATGATCATTGGCTAGCAATAACTATGACAGGCACCCAGAATCGTCATGTATCTGGCGAAGAACAAGATTTTGGCATGTTTCCCCTCTTCTTATCATGATCAAAGGCTTGGCTTAACTGGAATCAGTGCTATATATTTTTGAGAGTTTCCATTGTTGGGTAAAGATAACAGAGTGATCCTCCTTGTCGCAGAAGGTACATGCAAGATCTGATATCATCATGACTTCGAAAATGATTCCCGTTATACAGACGGTCCCCCTCAAGTCGGGGTCACAAGACTATGAGAACCTCCGAATATCCATCTTGGAAGAGTTCGCCAGCACAGTCCCGCAAGAGCTACGTCTTCCGAAGGATCTCATCGACAATCCTCCGAAGAACGTAACAGATGTTCCGCGATCATGTGGCATCCTCACTGAACAAGAGCTCGACATCACCGAGAACTACGACGCAACTGCACTTGCAGCAGCCATCGCATCAAAGAAATTCACATCCGTAGCCGTCGTCACAGCATTCGCCAAAAGAGCAATCATTGCACATCAGCTCACATGTTGTTTGACACAGTGGTTCATGGAGAAGGCTGTTCTGACCGCTCAGCTATATGACGACTATCTTGAAGAAACGGGCAGAACAGTTGGTCCTTTACACGGCGTCCCGATCAGTATTAAAGAACATATGCCGATAAAGGACCAGTGGTCTAATGTTGGGTTCTTGAATACACGGGTTTTTGACAGGGATGACTGTCAGATGACGGACATTCTTCGAAAAGCTGGAGCCATTTTCTACTGCAAGACAAACCAGCCTCAAGCTATCATGCATCTCGAGACCACGTCGCCTTGGGGCCGAACCTTGAACCCGTATAACATTAATCTTTCGTCGGGAGGCTCCACTGGAGGCGAGGCTGCACTTATAGCTCTTCACGGTTCAGTCTTGGGTGTGGGAACAGATATCGGTGGGAGCGTCCGTGGTCCAGCTGGCTTCTGCGGCATCTACGGCTACAAGACCACTTCATACATGTTTCCTCAAAAGGGCTTTCTTCCTACTGGTTTTGCAGCAGAGCTGAATGTCCTTTGCTCAGCTGGACCTATGTGCAATTCACTACGCGATGTTGATCTGATGATGTCCGTCATTTCAGGGTCCCAACCTTGGCTCAAGGACCCACGGCTTGTTCCTATTCCCTGGACAGGCAAGCTGTCCGAAGAAAAGCCTCTCAAGATCGGCATCCTGATGAACGATGGAGTCATCACACCACAGCCTCCGGTCACGAGAGCGCTCGAGTGGGCAGTCAGTGAACTACGTTCTAAAGGCTTCGATGTTAAACCTTTCCAGCCTTACGGAGCAAAGGAAGCAATGGAGGGCATTCGTCGCGCATACTGGCCCGACGGTGGCAAAGCAGTGCAAGAAAGTCTTGAGGCTAAGCAAGAGCCCATGCACGATTTGACTCAGTGGATTCTCAAAGACGCCGAAGGTCCAGGCTTAGACACGGCTGGTATTCTCAAGCTTCGCCTAGCCCGCGATGACTTCAGATGTCGGTTTGCGGAGCACTGGGAGTCCCAAGATGTCGACTTTGTCATATGTCCTGTTTTCGTTGGGCCAGCATGTTCACATGAGACGGCGTTTTACTGGAATTACACTGCGTTTTGGAACTATGTAGATTATCCTGGTATTGTTATTCCTACGCCGATCAAGGCTGGTGCGAAGGGAAGCGAGGACTATCCGGCTGGTAGCGTGCCATTGAGTAAGGACGAGGAACATGTGAGGAAGTTGTGGGCTGAAGGTGACTTTGAAGGGGCGCCGATCAATTTGCAGGTCGTGGGGAGGAAGTATCACGACAATGATCTGTTTGCGGCAGTTACTGAGATTGATAAGACGATTACTCCTCGCTAATGGGGCTTTAACCCAGTTCAGATGAATTTAGAATTTCACCAAATTTGTTGATTATCCATCAGCTAAAGGGAAGTGCATAACCAATGTTACCCTCTCGCTTTGTACGTACGTTCCATTATGAAAAGCCTTAGCACTATACTCTGGAGTCCGACGCAATATTCATTCTTAAAACACCAGCTTTTCCTTCTTGACCCCAAATAGTTTCAGTCCGTTCTCAAAAGCACTCTCCCTATCCGCAAGGCCGCTTTCCTTCTCATCTGCAATGATGCGCTCTCGACTCTTCAACAGCTCAAGCGCAACGTCGCGCCATTCAACCTCTTCTTTATCCTGCTTCAGCTCGGGCGCCAAGTCGAAGTTAAGCTGAATCGATCCCAGCCGCCCATCACGCTTCTTGAACTGACCATCAACAATCACCGCGTCGATATCAGAGGGTGAAGAATGGGCGATGATTGCGCCGATAGGATCTTCCTCGGCGGCGCAGATCATACCAGGGCTGAGGGTATCCCAGATCACAAGATCAGCATTCTTGCCTTCTTCTAGAGAACCAAGTTTGTCTTCCATGTGGATAGCTCTAGCGCCACGAATGGTAGCCAGCTGGAACGCTTCCTGGACTTTCAGTTGATTTCTTCCGGGGAACTTCCCAGTGTCGAGGATTTTGTTGTTACGACGGGAACGTTCAGCTTGGATTGCGAGTCTCATTTGTGAGGCGATGCTACCACTGTTGTTGCTGTGACAGTCGATGCCCAGAGAGCAGATGGACTTGGCGTTGTCTTGGAAACACACAGGCCAGCCGTGGGACATCTGGAGCTCTGTCTCTGGAGTGGATGAGACGGCTGCTCCAACCTTTTTGAGCTTTTCAGCATCGGAGTCGTTCAGTGGAGTTGCATGGGATAGTAAGATATCTTTCTCCAGAAGTCCGTAGGCTTCAAGCAGATCTACGAGCGATTGCTCTATATCGAGGTCAGTTCGTCAGAAGTTCAACTTGGAATGGAGATGAGTCGAGTAGCTTACCAAGTAGACTAGCCACATAGTGAGAAGTGATAGTCTTGATCCCCAAGTCTCGAACCTTGCTGAAAATGCCGACAATGACTTCCTTTGGAAGAAAGTAAAAGTCAAATCCGAAACCCATGGTAACGCGTCCATCGCCAAGAGGACCGGCTTCACAAAGTTTGGTCAACTGCTCAAAGATCCAATCAGGAAGCAGATTCTCGTCCAAGACAAAGGGCTTCCATGTCTTGACTCGGCCTGTGGGAGTGTAGCAGTAGACAGACCGGACGCCGGATGAGATAGTTGCTGATAAAGCCGCGGTGTCTATTGATGTGTCAGTTATGCCAACCTGTCTGTCGGCCATCTTACTCACTGTGTTCTGGGCTATATGAGATATGGGCGTGGTCGACAATGGTGGTGGTTCCAGCTTCAAGAGCTTCGAGACATCCACCGAGCTGGCCCCAGAATACGTCTTCGGGCTTGTAGCTGTGCGACACCATATTTCCTTTGCAAAAGTCAGCATTAGCATCAAGAATATGCCAGTTTTACAAACCAGGCGCCATGTACTCAAGCAGCCCATGATCAGCATGTCTGCCCTTTACCTGGGTTTGCCAAACATGATGATGCGTATCAATAAAGCCCGGCGTGATAAGCTTGGCCGTACAATCGATGACTTCAGTTGACTCAGACGGCGGGTCAATCTGGGCAGCGATGCGAGTAATTTTGTTCCCTTCGATCAAAAGCGAATGGTTCTTCAGAGGAACGATAGTATCATCGCCAGACCCACGAGGGACCAACAAGGTGCCGTTCTTCAATAAAGTCGATGTCATTTTAGTGTCGTGTCTGGTAGCACCGCAGGTAAAACAAGACAATGCAGAACAAGTTAGATGGTTGAGGAATTGTTCGGTTGCACAACCTCTATATATAGGATTTTCCAACAGCCTATTCAGTGGTTGTTCTCATCTCATTCCAGGTGAGGGGTTGTTGCATTATGGTGGGTTAACTGGGCATACGATTGGCTGCTGATAGCCTATTCGTCTTTGTAGGATTCCTCTCGCGACGCGAGATCAAGGCGCTCAGCCGCAGCGATTGGAACGAGACAAAGATATCACGTCAGCTCTCTGTATCAAAGCATTGTTTCCTGCAGTGGGTTGCAATTAGCATGTGTGCTGCGTCGCCATAACGTTATTCAAAGGTACAAGATATTTTTTACGTGAATCTATTTACTATCATGTCCGATTCAAAATTCATTCATGATGTTTATAACCGCTAAGTCCGGTCACATCAGACTTATTAGAATTGCCCGTCGTGATGTTCGGCATTTTAGAGACTAAAGCCGACAGTTCCGATGAGAACTGAGCGAGTCCGAGAAGCACAAACAATAGTCCGTTATAAGACGTAATGTCATGGAAGACTATGAGAAGCATCACCATTGGCGATCTCGAGTCCAGCGCGCGCTAACAAACCAAGCTCTACCTCGACGCTGACCTGATTATCAATCAGAATAAGCATATCAGCACTAACGTTACCAGTTCATCACCTAAACCTGGCAACAGGTCTTACGGTCAAGTCCAATAGTTATAGGTTGCCAGATTGTAGTTGCTAAGGGTCTGGCAGTTTTCATGATTTTTTTTTCGTTCTAGAATAAAGGCTTGGTGATCTGCGTCTCGGAGTTTGAGAGACGCACACGCTTGTCGGCTCACCATTCCGAGATGTATGGTTCGTAATAAGACCGCGTTTTCTCAACAATGGGGGCTTGGTGTAGGGGTATCACGTTCGCTTTGCATTGTTTCAAATGCTTGCGAAAGGCCGGGGGTTCAAATCCCTCAGCCTCCATTTTTTGCTTGTGTTCATCTCTTTGTCTTTTCTTTTTGTCTATCCCTTGCTTGGACTAGACGCTTAGAAGCCTCTTAGTGGAGTATCCAAGGATCACCGTGGCTTCAGATGTGGCTACGCTAGAGCCATCGCGTTTACGAAAACTCAGGATGCTTCTTGACGCGACACGGCGAAATGAAGGTATCGTGTCAATCACGAACGGAGGACAGTTGTGAGTTCTGAAGGTTTTACAAAAAGAATGTGGCGTCTGAGTACAACGTTCAGCCACCGACTCATGGAACAAGCCAGCTACGGTAGGCATGTTAAGTAAGAGTCCTTCGTCAAACGGAGTTTTTTCCTACGCGTCAAGACTACAATGGAAGAGGTTCAAAAAAGAGCAAAAGAAACTCCGGTGCGGGGAATCGAACCCCGCTCGCCGCGGATCTTCAGTAATGAAAACGCGGTATGCTAACCGATACACCACACCGGATGTTTGATGTTAGTCAGCATTGCAATTAGGTATCATATACTCCGGCTCAAACAGTAAGTCAACATAGAACTTTTCATCCAGCATTGAGCGACAAGAGATATAAAAATGGAATAGCATAAACTTTCTGTAGGTTTAATGGCTTTGAGTGAGTGATTGTGTTTTGCTGCTTTTGCTATAAACTCAGAGCGATTCTCCGGTGGTCCCCTTGATCATGGTTTGACGTTGTTGTTTTTCATTTACAATTCTCAATTTAATCCCATCCCTCCCTGCTGGAAGAAGAATTATTGCTCTCAGCTTTGCAAAACTAAAAATTGCAAGTAGAATAATATTCCCTACCGTACAGTACACTTCTACCACGTAGTACTGGTACCATGGCAAGTAGCTGTGGAAAAAATGAAGGTATCTTGATAGTCCAGGGTAGCGATCGACAGGGGTACACAGGCCAAGGAAATGACTAACAAATAATCCATCACGAGTCTGAAGCCAGTCCCAAAGATCCTTTCTCCACAGAATTAACAATGAACCTCGGCGTTCCCTCAATGCGAATAAGCTACAGCCCAATGTTGAAACACGTTCAACCTCGGGCGAATCGCCAAAGGGTCCCGCGCTAGATGCCGCCACAGCCGTAGCGCCTGCCATGATCCCTGCCCCGTAGGGCTGTGATTTTAAACATCGGGACCGAAGCCACAAGAGACCTGCATGAAATCTCGGCTCCTACGTATCTTACGGCGGCTACTATAACTGTTTTCAACGGCGGAACTGCTACAGAGGTTACGGTGACCGGCGACCCCAGGGAGATCAACGCTGGTCTCAAGGTGGCCAAGCCAACAGAGATTGGGGACTCCAAGAATGAGAAGGATGATGAGGATAAGGCGGCGACAAGAAGTTTGCCTGGAGGCGCCATGGCTGCTGTTGATATGGGAGCCGTTGCTGGAGCGACGATCATGTGTAACGTTGTTAATTAACTAGTTCTTATTAATAAAAGTATATACAAACATTAAATCTGAAAGTCAATTAGTGTGTTGTCTGTCTTCTCTTCTGACCTAAAAAATGGCAATTGGCCTTGCTGTTATGTCAAGAGTGTTTGTTCTCTGCTGATGTGCAATTCGAGCTAAACGGCACTGAGACAGAACAAAAAAAAGAAAACTGCCAGCAGGTAAGAAGAGCAAAAAATGATCACGCTGGGGATCGAACCCAGAATCTTCTGATTCGTAGTCAGACGCCTTGCCATTGGGCCACGCGACCGTTGCTTGATTGGAAAAGGACGCACGATTGTAACACTAAGTCGTCCGCAGCCGCGAAACATCGTCCTTGGACTGGAGAGCCAGGATCTGGAGGACTGGTATGCGACTTCAAACACATTGGCGGATCCCCAGGGTAGCTGATGCACCGACAAAAATGTAATTGTGTTTGTTAAAGGGCGTGGACTGTTCCAACGAATTTCCGTCCCAAGATAACACTTATCAGCAACGCCTGAGCCAGTATTCAGCGTCATCAAATAACTGCAAAATCTTAAACTGAGTTTGTATCAGCCAAAGCGAATTATACTTTGTTGTACTCTCAAAAGGGCAACAAGCTCGCTGAAGATCAGCCTGTCAGCCATCACCAGATCGATCCACCAAGGTGCCCGTAAGGTAAAAGTCGACGAAACAAATGCGGGTGAAGATTTCCGTTTATTTCTACAGGTGTTAGTATCTATTAGCGCGGGAGAAGGGCCTAGCTTGGAATGTAGTCTAGAGACACTGCTTGTAATGAGTTACAGGCTGAACTTCACGCCATGTTCCCAATAGGCAATTCGTATCACCCTCTCATAGAAAAAGTACTTTGGACTTGGCCTCTCCATTTAATCATTTTCTTGTTGAAGATCCATGATCAAATCCCTTGGTATTGCCTGACTGCGGCAAGAAACTCATTTATCATTATGTGAGACTGGAATGCTATTACGCCTCAATTCCACCTTCCGGCAAGGTAGCGAGATTTGCAACTTCCGGCAGCTATCATATAGGCGCTACTGAGATGAATCCGGAAATAGAGCGCCCTGGCCATCAACTTCGATGCAGGTACGCCAGACGAAAGCCCAGAATCTAGATCAGGATAGGCGGAGACGCCAAGCCAGGTCTTAGAATGTCATGCCTGTTAAACGACAACATAAGGGTGCCGTGTCCCTTTACTCTCGCGTGTGCTGACCCGTGTGCTCGGCTGTCTTGGATGTGCTGTGTCGGCTTGACATGGTTATACTTCAATCACAGCATGATGGTTCGAGTTCTTACCTTTGTTACCTTAGTATCAAGCTGCGTACTGTTCGCACAAGCTCAACAGCCTGTCTCTCCTGGAGGAAACGCCAGTGACACAACCACCTCTACCTGCTTCGTATGTCCTAACCGGTAATCGCGCCTCCATGGATGTGCTAACCTTCGCAGTCGACCTGCCTTGAAGAGGTATATGACGACAACCCACAATACCAACGAAACATCACCAAGATATGCGACGACAAGGGCTTCTTCAAACAATTAGACTCATGCATGGACAGTGATTGCGGTATTGGCGACGATCTGCGTATGAACGACCCGCGTCCACTGGAAAGATGAATACTAATCCGATACAGGGTTCCACTTTTGGAAGGAGCTGAAGTGCCATTTACCAGTCGCGGATCGACGACATGCAGTTAACATGACGGCCTTGGTGATGGGAATTCTGGCATTCGTATTCTTCAGCATGAGGTTCATCTCGAAAATCATCGGATTCGTGCCATATGGAACTGACGACACCCTGATCCTGGTAGCATTCGTACGACACTTCTATCATCGTTCAAGGTTGGAGCTGATGTCGAATAGCCAATTGTCATCACGTCAGTTGTGGTCGCTTTTGTTTGTGCGTGCCCTCATTATACGGCGACATCACCATGCTGACGAATGTGCAGTAACGTCGAAGGGCCTCGGACTTGACACCTGGCACGTGCGTGACGAGAACATCACAGCACATTACCAAGTACGCATATCAGGACCTATATAACCGGTCACAGACACTGACAGACTTCCTTCAGTTCATCATGGTCTTTGGTTTCTGTTACGCCATGCCGCTGGCTCTAATCAAGTTATCTATCCTAGCCTTCTTCCTGCGTGTATTTCCCGACCCCAAGTTCCGGCGCACGGTGCACATAACTATGGCTTTCATCGTGGTGATGACAATCGGATACGGTATAGTGTTTGCCCTGCAACGAAAACCGCTACGGATGTTCTGGGATGGCTGGAAAGAAAAAGATCCTCCTGGGATGATGTTGGACACGAATGCTTCAGTCATAAGTCACGGCTCGATAAATGTCGCGCTGGATGTCTGGATGATGATACTTCCCATGACGCAGCTGTGGAAAATTGGCATTAAGCACAAGAAGAAGTTTGGGATCATTGCTATGTTTGGCGTAGGAGTTTTGTAAGCCTGATGCCAAACATGGAAGCTAGGTACGATACTGACAAAATCTCACAGCCTTACTGTTGTCAGTACAGTACGCATCCCGTACGTCACAAAGTTCGAAACATCAAAGAACTCAACTTGTATGTACCACTTCCTGGCAAAAATGACTATTCTAACAGGGACACAGCGGATTCAGTTGAGACGATCGTTTGGTCTCTGATCGAGTCCTGTGTGGGAGTCATGGTAGCTTGTATGCCTGGTGCGCGTCAGTGTGTACGTGATATAACAGCACGTGTCAGGCGCAGAAGGTCTGAGGATGAGGAGAGCAGGACTAGTATCTTTGTTGATCGGTCGCTGGCGACAATAGTTATGACCAGACAGCAGACGACGTACGGGACAAGAAGCTCCGATTCGGGGAGCGTGGCGAAGCCTTATGCTGCAGCTGAAATAAATCAATAGTAGGGCTAAGGTTACTGAGAAATGACAAAAGAAGATCAGTATTAAGTAATATCTAAAACATTGCGGTGATGAGGGATCTATATTCCAAACATTCGTGCAAACCCGACTACCCATTCCTCAATATCCATAAGCCATTCGCACTACATAAATCCCACTCATGTCCAAGTCCTTATGCAGTGCTGGCCTTGAACGCTCCTTCTTCCCGAATTCTGTTCAAAAACCTCAAGACAGCTGGTGTGACCTCCTCAGGCTTCTCAAATTGAGGCGCATGTCCAGCACCCTTAACAGCAACAACCTCGCTATCCTTAAAGTTGGAAGCAACCCAACGAGCCTCCTCAAGAGGATCACTCCAATCAGGGTCCGCATCACCATAGACAGCAAGCACAGGAGCATTCACCTTGCTAAGGTATGGCTCAACGACAGCGTGGTCTGTGGACAGAGTAGCATGGAATGCCTTCCATCGACCAGGACCGGTAAGCATCTTGATGGATCGGTCTGCTCGCTCTTGCTTCTTATCCCCAAGACCAGGCCAAAGTTTAGGCGCGTAAGATTTCCAAATCATAGGACCGGTGGGCTGGTTCATTGAGAGACGGAACAGACTTGCGACGAGCTTGCCAGTGCCGGGACGGAGGAATGCACCGATAAGAATAAGACCAGCGACTTTGTGAGGTTGGCTTCCAGCCGCGATTGTAGCAGCGGCACCAGATAGTGAAGCGCCGACAAGAACAGCAGGGCCGCCACCATAAGCGTCGATGAGGGTGATGAGATCGTCGGCTGTGGCTTCATCGCCGTAGCGGTTGAATGTAGTGGAGCTGTCGCCGTGACCCCGGAGATCCACTGTGGCTACACGGTAGCCGGCTTTGCGGAGTTCGGTAGCCAGAGGGTCATATGCATCCCGGAAATCTCCCATAGCTGGGGAGCAGATGACGAGAGGGCCTTCACCGGAAATATCGACGGCGAGCTTTCCCCCGTCAGTCTCGATGTAAGTGAGAGTCATTGTGGAGTTTGTGAATTGAGACGAGATGCGATGAGATGCTATAAGATAAGGAATATCTGGGTAGATGGTAAGAGTCTAGTATAAGTTTCTGTTGTCTGATGAAAATAATCTTTTACAACTAGCAGGACACAGAATATATATAGTCATTTCAATTAAATGAAATGCCGGGTCATGCGGCAGTGTTTGCACCTCTTCAAGGCGAGGCTCGGCCGATGCTCACTGTGTTTTCATTGATTGGGCCGTGCAAAAGCACGAGAAAATGCCGAAACTCACGCGAGGGCGAAGGATTAGCGACATCCCAACTCTGATTGGTTAGACGGGCTGGAGTATTGAAAATCTGTCCTAAAACCGGGTCGACTAACCCGAGAAGGCATTTGCACTTTAATAGCACTCAAGGAGACATTTAGGCATCTTTAATTTCCCGATTTCACAAAACCTTTAATGTCAGTCAGTAACTGTCTCCTTTCCCACATACTGTTAGAGTATAACGCTACTGAAATATGATTCATATTTATCCACACGGTGTTCAACTAAAAACTGAGCTCATGCGTCGGAATTGTTAATGCAAACAGGACAGAACTTGACAGGTTAAAATAATGCGAAACTGACATAGAATTAGAGTACATGTCGGGACCATGAAATGATTTCTCTCAACCAGTATCCCTATTCTTTGCAACGTAGGCCACATTAGAATGACCTTCATCCTTTACCGGCCACTCTGGCCGCCTTTTCAACAATAAATGTGATAGTCGAGTGTGAGAGTCCTACCTTGCCTTCGCTTAGGTCGAATCTGACAAAGGGCTTGAATAAGAAGTTATTGTATTTCAATGTTCTGACTAATAAAAGAGGTGAAGCTATCTTGCTACGACCAAGTGGGGATTTGACAAGGGCCCCCACCATGGTTATGTTGAGTAATATGCAATCCAGTGTTAGTAATACCAGGGTATGACTTAGAATATACAGCCTAAACCTGCACGTTTTGACTGCGATAGGATCAACTTGCCACAAGCTGAAGGTTGAGGGAATGAAGGATTTGAAAAGTCCCCATCAATACGAGTTCCTGGGGTTTTGGGTATCTTTGTGTCTTTCAGCAAGCGAAATTGGCATCTGTATTCGTATCTGCAGTGCCTCCTCCAATAGCACGCTAGCTTTCGACATTTTCCAGGCAAGAGAGCTATTATGGGAATAGTGAAGGAGTAAGTCCTAAACCATGGATGTATTAAGGAGGAAAGCTATAAATTGAGTTGTTACGCCTGCGTTCGTAGTCTTGTTCAACCACTACGCAAATACTCTTTTCAATCTATAAACTTAAACTTACTACAATAGCCCAAGTCTCAACCCACAACTCAACACAATGCAGTTCTCCGCTACCAACATTCTCGCTCTGGTCGGTGCTCTGGCCTCTGTTGCTGTAGGTGCAAGATGTTATCTTTCTACTTTTACCCTCCATCCTTCTTGCCCTTTTATCCCCAGGAAAAACGCTGATAGAATCTCGTCTGTCCTCCTAGGATGCCACTGGTTCCACGGTCACCATTAGTAGGATTCGTGACACTAGCCGAAGCGCCGTCTGTGGCACTCAAGCCTGCTGTCAGCCCTATTGTATCATCGAGTGGAAAGACAACAAGTACTGCCCCGGGGGTTGGTCGACAGAGGTCGGCGGTACTTGCAAGAGTGCGAGTACTACTAACGCTGGCAAAATCACCAAGGCCGGTTGTGGTGGCATGACATACCAGTGGGGTAGCGAGTCTTTGGTATTCCGCGCCCCTGACGCAATCAACGCCTGGGACGCTTCCGCCATTAAGAAGACCTCTTGTCCCAAGCCCAACAGCTGCAAAGCTCCGACCACCACTTGCCAGATCAGCAACCCCTAGGAGAGGACTAAATACAAGGGATATCCCGACAGGCAATAACCGAAGATTGGGTGCGTTGGATATAAGACTTTGGTGAGAAGCAATGATTATATGCTGGAATGATTATATGCTGGAATGATTATATGCTGGATTACACATCGTCCTGGCAGTTTGGATTTGACCTTCTACCATTCATACCTCTTCATCACTCGTTAGCTACTACACTGCTATATTAGACGTCATTTAAAACCACCGAGAGAAAACGCTGAGACGCACTGCTTCCTTGATGTTGTTTTCAGTGATATACCTATTTTCATCAGCTCCAAGTTAGCCGCAGTAACGCCGGCGTCATTGTAAAAAAGCAGAACATGAATCAACTTGGAAGAGCATCGTCAATACTGCGACCAGACACTAGTAATCCAGTTAAATCTTTCTATCTCCTACTCATTTTAACAATTGCTTAAGAACTTCACACACAGCATTGCCAACCTCGCTACACTTAGCACTCCCTCCCAGATCTCCTGTCCTCGTCTCTAATCCGCCGTTATCCTTTGTATCCAAGACCTTGACAATGGCCTGCTCAATTGCAGAAGCTTCCTTCTCCATAAGGAATGAGTAACGCAGCATCATAGCCAAACTAAGAATTTGTGCGACAGGATTGGCGAGGTCCTTGCCGGAGATATCTGGTGCACTACCGTGGACTGGCTCATAGATACCCTTACAGGGTCCGTCTCCTGGAATACCGGCAAGACTGGCACTAGGGAGGACGCCCAGTGTGCCGGTCAAGCCACCTGAGATATCAGAGATGATGTCGCCAAAGGTGTTGTCGGTGTGAATCACGCTGTGGTTGAAGCGTGCGGCGTCTTTGACCATGAGCATCGCTAGACTATCAGCAAGTTGATGCTTCAATTCCACGTCGGTAAGCTCCTTTTCGAAGATCTCTGTTGTCACGCGACGCCAGAGACGTCCGCTCGCGAGAACATTGGCCTTGTCGGCACTCCAAACAATAGGCTTTCCTCCAGCGCCAGTGCTAGAATGCAGGATTCTTGCAACAGCCGCACTCACGCGGGCCAGTCTCTCGACCTCTGAACGTGAGTACACCCAAAGGTCAGATGCCACGTCCACATCTTCCTTCTTCTCGCCAAAGTAGGCACCACCGCAGTTCTCTCTCACCACAATGAACTTGAGACCCTCAACGAGCTCGGGCTTGATAGGTGACGCGCCGATAAGACTTGGAACAAGAATCTCACAGGGTCTCAGATTGGCGAATGCATCGAGCTTTTGGCGCAGTTTCAAAAGTCCAGACTCAGGCGTGGGGTCAGCGCCAGCCCATTCTGGACCGCCAATGCTGCCGAAGAGCACAGCGTCGCTTGCAAGTGCTTTGTCAAGGACACTTTCGGTGACTGGTGTGCCATGCTTATCAATACTGCAGCCACCGACGATGTCTGTATCTCGTTCAAACTTTAGGTCTGGACGACTGGCTTCAATTACGTCGAGCACTTTGAGAGCCTCGGCCATGATTTCGGGGCCGACATGATCGCCAGGGAGGATAAGGATGCGAAGTGTTGTGGGGGACATTGTGATGATGGGTTACTTAGGGAATGACAAATTCTGGATATCTCAGGGTGCAGATACAATGGTGTCTCTTAACATTGTTTTGGAGTGAGCTATGTTACATTTCCGATGTCGGAACGTTATCTGTGATATCCGGCCCCCGGAAAGTTTGCATGTTCCTGTGATGGAATTTTGAGGGGAAACGAGAAGAGGGGGACTCCACTATCGGTTGGTAATGGACTCGGGGATGGAGTGTGCCGCCTGATCTGATAGGTGTGGGGTTGACTTGGCTTCTATGGAACAGACGGAACAGTTGCTAATTATAAGCGGCTATATCAATGTGTAAGGTTGTCTTTACACTTCTATCTTTGAGTTATCGTATCATCATCTTCTAAATACTTCTTACACTTTTTTCTACTCAACATGTCTGCTCGTCTGCAAGGAAAGGTCGCCGTCGTTACTGGTGGTGCATCAGGCTTCGGCAAAGGTGTCGCAGCCAAATTTGTCTCCGAGGGCGCCAGCGTCATCATCACCGACCTCTCCAAGGAAGCCGGTGAAGCTGTCGCATCAGAGCTCAATTGCCTCTTTATTCGAGCCGACGTCACCAAGCCTGATGACTGGCGCGCAGTTTTGTCTCTTGCGCTCGACAAGTTTAACCAACTTGATATTGTCGTCAACAATGCTGGCGCGACTTATGCCAATAAGCCAACCCAGGATGCTACCGAGGCAGACTTCGACCTGGTGATGAATGTGAACGTTAAGAGTGTGTTTCACTCTACGAATATCCTTGTGCCTTATTTCATGAAGGAGAAGAGGCCTGGATGCTTTATTCAGGTTGCTTCGACAGCCGGAACTCGACCTAGACCCAACTTGACGTGGTACAATGCCTCCAAGGCGGCTGTTATCAACGCGACCAAGACAATGGCCGTTGAGTATGGACCTCACCAGATTCGCTTCAACTCGGTTTCACCAGTAGTGGGAAGCACCGGAATGTGAGTAAAGTCTGAAGGGTTCGTGACAAAATACTGATTCAGACAGGACACATCTTTTCATCGGCAAGCCTGATACCGAAGAGAATAGGAAGGGCTTCGTGTCTACCATTCCTTTGGGGCGGCCGTCAACACCCAGCGACATCGCCAACGCTTGCTGTTATCTGGCCAGCGACGAGGCAAACTTCATCACTGGAGTTAATCTAGAGGTTTGTGTGACTGCTGTGCTGCGAAACTTTGTAATGCTAACATTTGGACTTGATAGGTTGATGGAGGTCGTTGTGTGTGATTATGGGATAGCGATAGCATGATTTACAATATATCTGATGATTACTTTAATCTATGAACCTATTCAAATTGTCTTGATTAATTCTGCTCCTTTCCCTCATTCCAATTCGATCTTTCTCTAGGTTGACCCAGATTCCATAGATAAGAATCCATGCCCAGTCTGTATATCTTTGAAAGTCGCAAATCCTGCACCTTTAGAAGCCCCCAATACAATCACATGTTATCTGAAACTTCAGAGATCATGCTTCATGCTATAGCCTAAGAGCATATTGTGTGGGTCGGCCTTCAACGGGCATCAATCCATCCAAAACAAGCCCCGAGGTGCCGGCATCGGAACCGGGCGCATGAATTAGCGGCCGCTCGGTGTGATACAGGCTATTGATTCACTGTATCACCAACAGGGCGGGGTAATCACAGGGACCCGGGCTTCCCCGCCGGAAGGTGACAGGGCCGATTATAGGGGAGCTGTACCTTTTGCCCCGCTTTATGTTCCTGTGAGCTTCAGAAATTACGTCAAGCTCTCCTCCTCAACCCTCATACGATGTAGAGCTGTTGTATATCAGATCAACTGAAGAGACACCGTTGAGAGATCCCTTCTTTGTATCATCTTTTCATATCATCAGTACACACACTTACAGACACCTACAGAATGGCCAACACACAGCAGCAAGGGTCAAACCCCCACTCCCTTCCCTTTACAATCCAAGACACCGACCTTCTTCATCTCAACTCTTATGTTCATGGCAAATTTGTTTCGGCTAAAGGCAATGGAACGTTTGATATCATTGATCCAGGAACTGGCGAGCCTTGGGCAACATGTCCTGACTGTAACGTCGCCGACGTTGAGCCCGCCATAACCTCTTGCTACGACACCTTTCAAAGCTACTCCAAGACGACACCTCGGCAGAGAGCCAAACTACTCATGAAGTGGCATGAACTCATACTAGAGTCCAGGGAAGACCTTGCTAAGATTCTCGTTCATGAGACCGGAAAGACACTGGCCGAGGCTCGTGGTGAAATCGACTATGCTCTTACTTTCGTCTGGTGGTTCTCGGGCGAGGCAGACCGAGGAGAACATGGAACAACTATGACCTGCAGTGTTCCTGGACGTAGGGGTATGACTACCAAGCGGCCCATTGGTGTCGCAGCAGCTCTCGTACCCTGGAACTTCCCCATCGCGCTCGCCCTTCGTAAAGCAGCGGCAGCATTGGCAGCAGGATGCACTATGGTCATCAAGACCTCACCCGAAACCCCTCTGACAGCTGTCTCTGTCGCCTATCTCGCCACGAAAGCAGGCTTTCCCGCAGGTGCGCTCAACGTGCTCACTACAAGCCTTGAGAACACTCCTGCTGTGGCTGAGGCGATGTGTCTGGACCCAAGAGTTAAGAAGGTCAGCTTTACGGGTAGTACGAGAGTGGGCAAATTGATCTCAACCTTATGCGCAAAGGACCTTAAGAAGACGACGCTTGAGCTTGGCGGCAATTGCCCATTCATCGTGTTTGATGATGCCAACGTCGATCAGGCCATGGAGCAGCTCATGAATCTCAAGTGGCGACATGCTGGTCAGGCCTGTGTCTCTTCTAACCGACTCTTTGTACAGAGCGGTATCTACGACTCCTTCGTTGAGAAGCTCGTCAGCCAAGCGAAGGCGCTGAAGACTGGCCATGGAATGGAGGAGGGAACTACTATGGGTGCCCTAACGACCCCAAGAGGGCTAGACAAGGCAGAAGAGCTTTACAAAGAAGCCGTCGAGAAAGGTGCCAAGACAGTTTTGGGTAATGGAAAGAGAGAAGATGGGCGAGGCTACTTTATGAAACCCACGATCCTTACCAACATGACCGACGATATGGCCATAACCAACGACGAGATATTTGCACCAGTCCTGGGTGTCTACCGCTTTGAAACAGAGGAAGAGGTTACTGAGAGAGCGAATAACACGCCGTATGGATTGACGAGCTACGTGTTCACCAAGAATGTTGACAGACTGATGAGGATGTTTGAGAACCTTGACGCTGGCATGGTGGGACTGGTAAGTCGTTTCCAGGTTATTGTGATGAAGTAATACTGACTTGAGATAGAATGTTGGAAACTGCTCTTCAGCTGAGGCACCCTTTGGAGGAATCAATGATAGTGGGCATGGAAAGGAGAGTGGAAAGGATGTTGCTATTGACGAGTTCCTGATTACGAAGACAGGAACTCTATCTATTGAAGGGCATTACTGAATAACATGTACGGAGATTCATCAATAGCGATCATTTAATTTTCATACTCTACTGCAAGATATGGGTAAAAAGGGACACTTCTGACATCTAGCAGTATGGATACGTGATGCCAAAAGTGCTACTCTCTTCTGTGCAACGTTGGCAGAACAGTATCTCAAAGACTTAGACCGGATATTGACGCCATAATGTTGATATCGTTGCTGTCTTCCAGACGCTTGGATGCGTTCTTCATTGGGTCGTGCTTCACTAAGAAACGGGGCAACTAGCTCAAGTGATACTCTAGCTCTACCTCTCCACATGCCTGATGCCACAGGAATGGAAGGGCGGGACAGCTCCGAATCTTTGACTCGGTAGATGTGATGGAGTGGCACGTTCCGGGTGCTGACGAGCCATCTCGGACAACCCCGCCCCCTAGAGTGCCCTAGCTCATGCAGCCGCCAATGTAGATCACGAGAACCGTGCTTTTGGGTCCAGAATCTGGGGTTGCGGGGCCCCTCAAACTGCCTTTAGCATGGTCTGTATGTTCAATCGCGTTGCTTCAAATGATGATAAAGAAGCTTGGTATGGAGCTCATAAAATTACATTCAAGCAAGATCACAGGAACACGCGTCTAACACCATCTTTACACGTCAAACATTGAGACTTCACGCTCTCTTCTTCGTCGTCAATGGCTAAGCACACAACCGCCTACAACAGGCTGGTCACTGTTGCTGTGGCATTTGGTTCTCTTGTAAGTGACTTGCCTTACCTTCATGGTACGATGCTGATTCATCCATAGACCTACGGCTACTGCTCTTCAGTAATCGGAAGCACGATCGGACAGCCGGGATGGTACAACTTCTTTAACCTGCCAATGCAGGGCGAACCGGGTTACGGTACGACAACCACCCAGGCCATCTCGACCGCGAACGGCATATACAGCGCAGGCGGCGCAATTGGTACACTGTTTATAATGTGGGCTGCGACCGCCCTCGGAAGAAAGAGATCGATTCAGATCGGAGGTGCCTTTGCCTTGCTGGGAGGAGCTCTACAGGGCGGTGCAGCCAATTTGGGGTAAGCCCTGACCATTCTTCTGTGAAAGCTAAAGCCTAACGTAAGCTTTCAGCATGTTCCAGGCAGGACGACTCTTAGCAGGCCTCGGTATCGGTATTCTCGTCACAGTCTGTCCGATGTACATGGGCGAGCTCGCACCGCACGATAAACGAGGCTGGCTTGTAGGACACCACGCCATCTTTCTCGTCTTTGGCTACATGCTTTCCGGCTGGCTCGGATACGCGTGCTACTTCAGCACCGAAAGCATGCCAGACTTTGCCTGGAGATTTCCCTTATGCATGCAGTGCCTCGCGCCCTTGGTACTGCTGATAACATCTGCCTGGATCCCCGAATCCCCACGATGGCTTCTGCAGAAGGGCCGCGTTGAGGATGCGTGGAAGGTCATCCGTAACCTGCGAGCGTCTCCGGAGGATCCTGATGAGCAGGTCGCTCGGGAGGAAATCTACCAGATCAAGATGCAGCTTGCTTTGGACACTGCAAAGCTTGAAACTCTTGGATGTGGGCCTTGGATGGCTGTGTTCAAGAAGAAGAGCTATCGTAAGCGCATGGTGATTGGTTTCCTTACTCAATGGGGTGCTGAATTTGCTGGCCCTCTTATCATTGTACGTTTCTTACTTCTCCCCCCAAGTCAAGACCATTACTAACTCCTCTAGAACAATTACTCGGTCATTCTTTACACCAATCTCGGCCAGACTGGGTCTATGCCTCTCCTGCTTTCTGCCCTGTGGCTCACCACTGCCGGCATCATATATAACCCGCTGGGCGCCTGGCTCCATGACAAGATCAACTCGCGTCGTTGGATGTTTATGGCTGGCCTCTTTGGCTGTCTGATCACTACCAGCGGCCTTGCTGCCTGTATTGCTGAGTTCTCCGGAACGTCGAATAAGGCTGGTAACGCGGCTGGCGTATTCTTTGTTTTCCTCTATCTTGCCTTCCAAGGGTATGTTCCACTCCATATCAAACGCTATCACCCTCTAACTAACGCGCCCAGAACTCTTTGCGATACAACCATGTATATCTATGTGTCAGAAATCTTCCCAACCGAGATTCGTCCCATCGGTATGGGCTTCTCCCTGTTCGGTCAATTTGCAAGCACACTCATCCTGCTTCAAACGGCCCCAATTGGCTTTGTCAACGTCGGTTGGAAGTACTACCTTGTCATCATTGTCTGGTGTATCTTCTTTATTCCCATTGTCTACTTTTACTTCCCTGAGACGGCCAACTTGTCTCTTGAGGAGATTTCAGCCCGTTTCGGCGATGATGTCGCTGTTCATGTTCACGATGTTCCGGAAGAGCAGCGTAAGGAACTTGACAACTACCTCAACAAGGTGGATGTTGCACACATGGAAGATTCTGGGCCAAAGAGTAAGGCTGGAGCCTAAGGGGATAAGGTTAAGAGGCAATGTGGATGTTGGTACGTAGGTAATTAATTTGGTTTAAACGGTTTCAATTTATATTTGCCGTTATCAATGTTTTGAGCCTTCCCATATTGATGTCTAATCAAAATTACGTTCGGTATGGTGTTGTTTGTTATGGTGAATTACCTCCCATTGCTAGCCATAGTATGCCTGGTCTTCCTGTGCACAATCTGTTAGTAAGTCCCACATCGGTGAACACGGTTATTGTTCAGGAATTGATATTGTTATTGCACGTCTTTTTTTATCGATGCTCATGCAAACCCCCAAATTATACGACGTGACTCAGTTGTTGATTGTGATATTCATTATGTACGCCAAGCATCCACCTCCACTGAAATCTCGTAATCTCGGCAGTGAGCGATGCAACTGCAACACAACAGATCAGGCAATTGCGGAAAGACCACCGGGGAAACCAGATCAACTCCGTCATTCTCTCTTGGACACCTCCACATCTGAATGGGCTGGGAACAAGTGCTTCTTGGTTGGTGTAGCGTGGAACCACTAGTCGACCCCGGAGCGCCCCCGCAGTGGTACGCTCCATATGTTCACCCTTCGATCAATGAGGCCATCAAATCCAAGAACCGAAGAGCATGCCGAACTCGTTAGCGGTCCCCATACCCCAGAAAACGGGGAGCGGGGAATGGGATCATGGGGTCTGCATTGGAAGTCGGCTCCGAGGGAGAGGGTATAGAAGGGACCTGTCAAGTGCAAGTCACAGGATCAGAGCTTGCTTGTTTGTCTAATCTCATTTCCAGCCCCCGACAGCACTCAATATGGGCAACGCTATTTTACCTGAAGATATGTCAGTACACTACAAAGACTATGACAGTCTTCCTGACCCTCGAAGAGTCTGGGCTGGCGCTCCAGGCTCTCGAGAAGAAGGTCTGGGTCGTCTAGTCCTCCTCACACCAGAAGTGGTTGCCAATGCAGCAGCTACATGCATCAAGACAGGACGCCGTACATCCTTAAATTGGGACTTGACGAAGCTGGACATTGCCAACTTCAATCGAGCTCCAGCACAGCACCACATTATCTCACTATTTGACGGTGTTGCATACGATGATGTTTACATTTTCAACCCACAACAGTCATCTCAATGGGACGGTCTCCGCCATTTCTCAGCCCCAGCACCTACCAAGTCAGACCCGAATCGTCGTCTGTTTTACGGCGGCATGACTTCGGTTGAGATCCAAGACAGAAACAATACACGGATAGGCATACAACACTGGGCCAAGGAAGGAATTTGTGGCCGTGGTGTTTTGTTGGATTATGTTGAATACGCCGCACGGCATTCCATAAAGTACTCAACATTTTCGAACCACTCAATACCACTGCATACTCTGCTCGACATCGCCAAGGAACAGAATACCCAGTTTCGTCGAGGAGACATCCTATTTGTTAGAGTCGGAATCACCAAAGAGTGGGATCAGCAGATGAGCGAGTCTGATAAACTTGCATACGGCCAGAGCACCGACCCGCAACATGCCGGCCTTGAGGGCACAGAAGAGATGCTTAAATGGATCTGGAACGAAGGCTTCTCTGCAGTAGCCAGCGACTCCATCTCCTTCGAAGTGTATCCCAAGCAGCCATTTTACAAGCGAGATGGGACAGATGCTACGGTGCCGGGGCTGTTCATGCATGAGTACTTGCTTGCAGGATGGGGAATGCCAGTCGGCGAGCTCTTCGATCTGGAGGGACTCAGCCAAATTTGTAAAGAAGAGAAGAGGTGGGAGTTTTTTGTGACATCGGCGCCTCTTAATATGCCTGGAGGCGTAAGTAGTCCTCCTAATTGCATAGCTATATTCTAAATGCCAGGAAATATTTCGACGCAAATTACGGTTGTCCACCGGATTAGAAGCCTTTCGATTCCAACACTTGGAAAATCTTTACAAACTTCGTAGCCAGTCCCCAACAATTCAATTTTTGCAGTATCTTTTGGGCATCATTGCTGATAGTAGGAGTGAAGCCGGGAGCGCCGATATCCTGAACAGACCCACAGCTTGCTGGCCCTCCCGATTCAATCCATCTCACTACAACTCGCCTCTGAGATATGTGATGGTCATGGAGATCAAGCCGGACAGTGTAATTACCTTCACTCGGCATAGGTGTTCCATGAGGACCGTAAGTTGAGTAAGCAATGATGAAGATGTAACCCATAAAGACTCGCATAATCTCGCAAGGGGCGGAGACTAGATAGTCATTCGCAATCGCAACGATTTGGGCTGCATGCCAACATAACCTTCTTGCTGTTTTTGGATCTCTGGCAAATGTTGACTTCAGACGCTCGCGAGCAACTTGAATTCCGTCATGTTGTTGCGGTGTCGACGAGATGAGATTGCGAACGATATATACTATCATATCGAGAATACCGTTTGCGGCACACAGGTGCGAGTAGTGACAAAGGAGACTAGCAATGCTGTTTTGATTGTCAGTTTGTACAGATTCCAAGGAAGCACTTCACTTACTTGTAGCTGATCAGATCGCCAGTGGTGGAAGGTGCGCGCAAGGATTCGACCAGCGTATTTAGGCCCTTCAGGAGCGATGTCTTTGATTCTCGGTGCGCGCTTATAATGGAGCTTAGACCGAGGAATTCTGGCATAGCAACAACTTCTAGTTGCCAGAGGTCCCACAGCATGCGGCCCATGACCTGAGCACAGAGCCTCTTGGCCCATGACCCCAAAGATGATGGTGCTTCTCTTCCGGCTAGTGTGAGCTTGATTATCACTGATAGATTGGGGCCAGAGCTATCACTCCCGAGGCGTGATACCAGGGCATACCAGGCTTGTGCTGATGTGGCGTTCCATATTGACTCGGGACATGGGAGGAGAGAAGGCAGCTCATTCAAATCAACGACACCTCGACGACTTGTGAGAGTGCAGAGGCTGCAGTCGTACTCGAATGCTGCCCAAGCTGCTCTTCGCCCTGATTCTCTGACGATCCAGCTTCTCCATTCATGATTCAGAGCGTGTTCGGTTTCTGGACTGGGAACGCCTTCCTGTCTCTCGTCCGAGCTGACGGCATTGCGAGGCTTCAACAGACCAATGCCCCGTAGACCTCCTATTAGTATACCACGAGATCTGTCTGCATTTTGGTATAGTTGCCTGTTACCGGAACCTAGGGAGTAGATCTGGTGGAGGCAGAGAGCATTGAGATATGACACGTCATTATAGCTGGTATTATCAGATGCACCCTTAAAAGTCAGTATCAGGTATCCAAGAGCCTCTCTGGGAAACGAACCATCCAGGTAGTTATAGTAGAGCATAAGTCGCTCAGAATGAACGAAAGGTCAACATCTGACGGGTTATCTGAGAGCAAAGCACCAATACAAGCCATGGCTGTGAGCATAGCTGGTGGACAAGACGACATGGTCCAAGTAGGCTTATGAAGAATTGACTGAACATCGTGGAACCGAGAAAAGTACAACTCGGCCAGTCGCTGTAGATCGCAGAAGGCTTGGATAGAGTGGCTGTCTCGTATGTTCGCAAGTTGTGGCATGGGAGTCTCGGCCAAGATCTGGATATAGCCATCCACAAGTTGTGACCGGCCAGCTCGCGAACGATTGTTCAGAAGTTCACGGAGAGGAGGCAGCCGATACTGATGCGGTACCGAGTCATTGCCTTGGTCGAATGGCCATGCAAGACTAGATTGGTGGGGGTTTGACGATCCTCTCGCTTCATCAGACGATCTTCTGCTGTTAGCATCGCGCGTCCACGTCGATTCTGCAGGTTCTGACACTCGCTGGGGTCCTTCATCGGTAAAACAACCATTGGTAGCTAGCGTGTCGGGGGGCCGTTGTTCGATATTTGATGGCCATGGCTCCTGGACGTAAAGACCCTCCAAAGCTGCTAATTGAGAAGGTTGTAGGCCGTCGTCAACATTTGAGCCCAGCCAGTCAAATCCGCCAGTCCGAAAATTAGGTTGCATTAATGCCATGTAGGAAGGTGAGATGGCGAAATCATTACTGAAGACGGCGTCGCCAGGATCTGCTAGTAAAGAGTCATAGGCCTGTGGCATTTCCCCTGTCGAAGCAATTGAACCGATTGTAGAGTTTTCTTCGAGGCCGTTGAAACCACCAACTTGACAGGCTTGATTCAAAGATTGAGTATCGTCAGTCTCACGTGTCAAGGTAGAGCCGGGCGAGGATATTGAGGGTGGTAAAGGCGCTATTGGGACACTCATATTCGCAAAAGATTGATTCCATGAATCGTTCTGAGGAGGCGTGGGATCATTGGGTTGGTTCTGTGCTTGCTCCTCATTAGGGGGGTTGTCAAGTCGATCAGTGCTAGTATCGCTTCCCACAATCATCAAGTCATCTTGTTCGCTCGGGTTAGGGTACGCGCATGGATTACCCGCACGAATACAACCGTTACAGCAAGGCCTTCCACGGTCGCATTTTAATTTCTTAACGACACATCGAAAGCATGACTTCTGGGTCGATCGTTTAGCGTGTCCTTTAACGCGATGGGTAGAGCGTAGGTGTCGCAGGAGAACGTCGCGTCTACTAAACGTCTTTTGGCACTGAGGACAGGGAATAAAGTCCTTGTTGGAGGGTGTTGCATGGGTGAGTTGATGGCGACTTAGGTGACTAGGGCGTGAGAACTTTTGAGGGCATTCCGGACATTGAAGTTGACGTTGCTGAGGGGATATTAGCGCAGGGGAATAAGGCGGAATAAAGGGCATTTACAGTTGAGTTTGCGCCCGTCATGGCGAGCTTTGACAAAACCTCACGGTTGAAAGGAAAGAGTGGCAGTATTATTGGGGCGAACAGTTGAGATTTCTGGGGTAAATGCGGGGGCAATCACGTGTTCTCATTTAGACTTGAAAAGGAGAGAGGACGTAATAATAACATCAGAGTTAAAGTTTAGCCTCAAAGTGGCTTCTCCCTTACGCTGAGTGCTTACAGGGTTTAGAACCAATTAATGGCTATTAGAGACGCGACATAACACAGTGACGGATATGACAAGTACATTACCCAAGGTGAGGATTCAGTCAACTCGCCTTGTACTGAAGTCAAGTGGGGCGAGTGACAGTTCCAGGGGAAACATAAGAAATTTCCGGTGGGGTTGGGCCATGATGAAAACACTATGATTGGTTCGCTTGGATAGGGGACGGAATTAAGAGGGTCCACTTGTTGATGAAGCAAATCCCGTCGTTAACCAGCCATTGATAGTTGCAGCAGCCTCACACAAGCTAAGTACTATCTACTCCACAGATATCTGAAGGTCATAAACTTTTCCTAGACCTCTATATCTGTCTAATTGAAGAGGCAAGGAAAGGTAGTGGAACGTTCTTGTTTCTTACAATAGTGTTTTAAATGACACTAAGTCTCTTGCTGTTAATCGGTATATCGGCAAGATCTTCGCTGCTAATTCCCTGTCTGCTTCTTCTATAGGGCAAAGGATCAAAAGTTTTATGCTACAGAGCGAAGACAGACCATTACACAGCCAAGGGATGAGGAAGTTTCTAGTTAGTTCAAGTATTCGGATCATTCTTGGGGGCTCCCACGAAGAGATTATGTAGAAGCTTGGAAAGAAATGTAAAAGGATTTTGAGATAAGCTAATTTCTAATTGTATAAAGCTGATCTGTTGGGGAGACCGTAACAAGTAATTGAATATCTGACGATGATTGTATGTTAAATGTTAAAGCCATGATTTCGTATATTCCAGTTTTGTTATTTACTGGGTACATGATTAAACGATTAGAGAGAATAAAATTCGCCATTCTGGGTGACGTTATTAAGTAAAATCATTTCATCCAAGCGTGTAGCGACCGCTTTAACACTCGCTTCCTCTGGTACTTTTGCCGCCAAATTGAAATCTATAACGAAATCGCCGAAGTCGCCTCTCAGTGCTGCTGCATTGTGATGACTAGAGCAAGACTGTAGCGAAGTAGCCAATGTGAGGGCGTCATCAATCGATAGGGCGCCCACCTGCAATGCCATTCCCAACAGACCACGACCAGCTGATACATAAACTGGACAGCATATAGCAAGTTGCTGGCATTGTGTAATACAAAGGACAAGATAAAAGTGAAAGTCTGAGTCGTCGCTACCTTCTGACTGATGGGTATCAACATCGTCGTTGCCAGCAGACTTACCCCCTGCATATAGTATATCCCAATTACTGTCCGATGTAAAGTCTTCTAGTATCTGATTGAAGACATGGAACAATGCGGTTCCGGTAAGCATGATCCTAATTATGCTATGACGTTCGACATAGCATCTGAGTAGTATCCGTTTAAGCTGGTTTACAGATGCCCGGACGACAAATGTAGCAGAGCTATCAGGCGAAGAGAAGGAGCCAAGGGTTTGGGCTGGTGTTCTCAGGTAGAAGGGTCGGAAGATATCGATAATGGCGCAATGAAATAAAATACTACACAACACATATTAAGAATAGTTCGGATGAGCTGGTTCCCTTTGAAGAAAGCAAGAATAGGGATGCACTTACTGTAAGACGAGAACTTGGTTGGAATTATGTTCTCCTCGGACCAAGTCTTCGTCGAGAGTATCTGCCCACTGGAGCAGTTTCTGGTATCTGGATTCAACGAAGGAGAGAGGTATGGCTCCGTCGGAGGCTGGACGGTAGAGAGAATAGACTGCCGCGACTTCCTGAACAATAATCCAGAGTCTGCTGAGAGCCCCAAACGATTTACCGATCAGCTGCTTTTCACTAACTTGATAAGGGTCTTCTCCAGGAATTGGGACCGTAGGAGGGCAAGAAATCGGCTTGATTGGCAAGTAATATATATTGCGTCTGTCAAAGATATTATGAGACGGCAAGACACAACTAGAACAAGGCATACGTACGATAACCAACTGTAGGCCCCCCAAGCGACCTGTGCGGTCTGCCTCTTTACTTGAGCAGAAAGGACTTGCCAATCGGCAGCATTCCTTCTGTAGCTTTTCCCGCCAAATAAGCCCAAGCGCTCAGCCATGCCTTGCGCATCTTCAAGCAACTCAATAACACGAGTGTTGCTAACTTGAACTTCGCATGCAACACCAGTTGCCATTATTGCTGCCACGTTCAGTAGGGAGTCAGACCGGCGTTCAGCGAGCCATAACGTTTCTGCAGCACTCAAGAATTCGCTACTCAAGACGGACAAGCTGGGATCAATGGAGCAGTACCAAAGCTATTGATACGGATCAGCATAGTAATTGGACTTCATTTGTAGAAAGGGCTTACGCAGGCACAGCTGAACACTGAGTTCACAAGGAATGCAGAGCAGAAATTCAACTTTCTTGCCAGTAAGTCGTCCAAAAACAGTTCAGCGTCAAAGAGGCCAAACATGGCATGGTTCTCTGCCAAATATGCTGTTATGACAGTGGTAGCCAGTTCATTACTGATAGTTATAGTCGTCCAGTAACTCATATCCAGAGAGCGGAAGTCATCCTGTTCTGTTGGAAGGCTGGCTAGACCCCATATACTCTTCTCGTTCGTGATATCTGCGGCCGCATTCAGTTCGGCCATGGCTGCATTTGTAATGGGCCCTGCTCTGATAAGGGCTGATGGTGAAGAGGTATGTAGGCTAGGGCGTCCTGGAACAAGCGTTGTAAAAGCTTCTAGCTCGATGTTGGAGACGTCAACAGGGGAAAGGTAAGGGTAGGCGTTTTGATGACGAGCGGTGAGCTCAGACTCAAGTGCAGAAAAGCCAGGTGGCGACATGGCACGATCTAAACTATCACTTGGGGATTGATCTAGGAACAGATCAGAGGAGGGGAATGTCCCCCCTCGCAGGCTCCTCAGTCTTTCTATGGCCTCATTTTCCGGACCCGTGATGAGCTTGTGTAGGATAGTTGCGGACTTCTTATGCTGACTTGCTGAAATCGAATTCTGAGACATGCCATATTGGCATGTTAGGCTGCGCTGCAGGCATAAACTACAGCTTGGGCGACCACGATCACACTGTTTTAAAAATAAATGTCAGTAAAGGTTTCTTCAGATCATAAAGCAAGACGGATGATATAGACTATCGCCAGAAAAAAATGAAGAAGAAAAAGGAAAACCTCCTAAGACGGTCATCTGTTTGACTTACACGGAGTTTCTTTGACCGACATCGATCGCATGCCCCGGCGCCTCTGTACGGTCTTTTTGGTGGAATTTCTCTTGGGCGAGGACCTATCTGGTTACTTTCCGGGTTCGCAGGATTACTAGGCAAGAGTGGCCTATGATTTCTGCTCATTGTATAGGAGAGAGAGTGAGGAGACAATGGTTCCAGGAGTGTATGTATGCAGTGGTTGGATAAGATTTATCCAAAACAAAGACCATTGGGTTAATGCAGAGATTGTGGAGAGATAACTTTCCCTGGTACGTCCCGCAGAAGTACTGAATGTTAGTCCGCTACTACGATCTACCTTACTCTTTATCCTACGGAATATTAGTAAAAAGAAAAGACCAAGATAAAGAAAAAAAGAAATATCAACTTCTATACTATTACTTCTAGATTCTTAACTCTGTAATTTATTACTTTTTAAAAGCTCTATGGTAGTGTAATTTATGGAAGAACAAGCTTGGGGTTCAATTTCAGTCTCGCACTAACATTCGATACTCCGGCCGATTTCCGGGTAGCTTGTGCCTCAGGCACCCTGTGGCTGCTATAGCCAGTCGTCTCGGAGTATGCGCCGATCCAATAGCAAAAAGACTGAGAGAACTGCACGGGGTGGCAAAGGGTGCACCGATCCCCAAACCATTCGAGTCGATCAGTCTCAAGGAACATAACTCGGTGTAACCAATCAGGGCAACTTACTTTCCGATCGTGGGCGAGGATTCGATCTGAGGTGGCTTGGGGTGGTTAGGTGAATCTCATCGCAAGCCCTGAAGTACAGGTTGCGATAGGGATGTCTGGCCAACAAGGGAGTGGGTACTTGATACTACAGTACATCGGAATAAGCACTAGGGGTCTTACATGTTAGTAAAATATAG